>JAIPMN010143244.1:0-17888 GCA_020650975.1 Apostichopus californicus
AATTCAGAATGTGGCCATTCATGTTAATGTTGAAACTATAATCGTTGTAATGCTTAAGTTTGTTAAATACCATGAAGTTTGTTTTGCTGATATTTAAGGATAGCTTATTCGCAAAACCTAGCAAAGGGAACGAGCATGGAAATTCACTTCCTCAGCTCAACTCTACTGCAGGTAAACTGTTATGACAGTGGTATTAAAAGGCGCATTTTCAAATGTTAGCACTGCCCCCTCGCTCCCTGGGCACCTCCTACATACAGCTCCTTCCGGATCTACTCAACGGTGACACGCGGACTTACATGTCCCGCGAGTTGGGTAGGGGAGGGAAGGGACGGCACCTACTCTGGGAACCGAAGGCAAAAGTCAAGCGAGTCAAGTGAGCTCCGTCGATCAACAGAGACCTTTGTCAAGTGAACATGGTGGAGTGAGTGTAGTATTATGTGATACAGTAAACCAATGAATTGCTAGGTACGAACATAAGCACATATAGAAGAGCCCATGTAGGGGCTGCTGGCACACTCTGACTGTATCGGTAATGAGCAAAGTCGGATCGGTAGGGTGCCCTCATTCCTACGGAAAGACCATTGGTTATGGGCTAGGTGACACACGTGGTACATGGTGCGAGGTAGAATAGTCTTCCCGTGATCAACGGATCTCCTATCGCAAATATTGTTGGTTGTCGTTTGACGCTCATCTATTGGGTCTAGTTTCCTAACCGTACGTCCCGAACGCGGTGGTGGGAGGAGGAAGAGATAGGTGAGTATCGTCGCTCGTTAATCCCAAACTGGTAAGTTTTGAGGAATGTTTTTCGCTCTCCCTCTCCTGCACCAGCCACTTACTGATCGTGTCTTTGGAGGTAGTCGAGTGAGGGCTGGTAGGGAGCATGAAGAGGGCTTGTGATCTGCTATGGTATTTTGTCTTGTACAGGTACCGTATGAGGGCCCACTGGGCACCACAGCATATCCTCCGCGGTGTCAGAGGACAAGGATAGTTTGATTAGGCAGATGTTCCCTGGTATGAAGGCGAGCGTCCGGTTCTTGGCAAGGAACCTGGGAACCGGAACCAGGCGCACGCCTTGTTTGTCGAAGCGGATATGCCATTCCGCCGTGGATAGGGCGTGTAGACAACTGCTTCTCCTTGCATAACCGGCCGCAACCAAGAACAGTGTATTGATGGTGAGTTTCTTGAGGGGGCCCGTATCTATTGGCTTAAATGGTGGGCAGGCCTAGTAGTGTAGCACGCCGTTAATGCTCCAGGCTGGTAGTAACGTGTGTCGTGAAGTCCTGCGGTTGGCCATATATTTGGTCATGTGCTCACCGAGAAGCTTTTGCGAATCCCGATTGGATCGCTGCGATGGCCGACATATTTTTTCGAATGATGCTTTGCTGCTTCTCTTTGTAGAAGAGAAGCTTGACAAAGGCCACTAGCTATGCTGGATCAGCAGACTCCGGACGGATATGTAGGTGGGCGCACCATTCGAAGATACGTGCCAGTCGGGAATTGTAAGTCTTGACGGTGGACGGTCGTCTGGCCGATGATGCCATGGCGTTAGAGTCCTGAGAAAAACCGCCCGCTCTTAGTCGATACCGAAACATGGCCACTAGGTCAGGCCTAGTGGTCGCAGGTGGGGCAGGCTGAATTGGACCTGACCATGGCTCACCAGGTATGGTGAGTCCGGGAGACTGCGCAAGGTTCCTGCGAGAAGACTTACTAGGAGTGTGAAACTCGGCCTCCTCGGCCAATAGATCGCGATGAGTAGGAGCATCGTCCGGGACAAGCTCTGTTTGAATATGACCTTGTGTATAATGAAGATGGGGGCGTTGGCCTCCTTCCCCTCCCAATCTATCGCTTTAGGGCGGAAAGTCAGAGTGCAGAAAACCGGGACACGAACAGATTGATATTTAGGGTACCGAGAAGGCGGAACAAGTTTTGGCAGGTGTCTCCCTGTAAGGACCACTCCGTTAGTGTCTGGATCTCTCTCAACAGAGCGTCGGCAGTCAGGTTCTCTCTCCCCGTGATGTAAAAGGCACGGAGGCAAGGAGATGCTTCTTCTCTGACACCAGAGGAGTAGGTCTTATGTTGCCGCGCAAAGCGATCGGGACTTCGTCCCTTCCTGCCGGCCACCACCGTCGTGCTGTCGCAGAAGGCGGTCACAGCGTGGCCCCGCATATATCACAAGAAGTTTCAGAAGGCTCGGGCTAGTGCCTCCATCTCGGGCTCCCACTCCCCTGCTCTTGTGAGATCACACTCCCCAACCCAGCAAGGGAGCGTCCGAGGAGATAGAAAACAAGGGGTTTCTGTTTTTGAAAGGGGTGTCCGTGTATCCAGTTCTCCTTCGTCAGCCAACACGACAGGTGGACTTGTTAGGCCGTTTTAACCAAACCGGTGCGAAAGTCGAGGATCGCGCCCAGGAACTGAATCTCCAGTCTGGGATGAGACGCGATTTCTCCCGGTCGATAACCTAGCCGAGTCTTTCTAGAAGCTCGCTCTTGCGGGGCAGGTTGAAGTGAGTTTCTTGACTAGACCTTGCCGTGACGAGTCAGTCTTCAAGATAAGCGTACAGGGATAGACCGCTATCCTTGTGAAGACTCGTGGCAAGGTCGAAAGGCTAAAGGGTAGGGTAGTACCGCGAATTTGTAATCTCTTTCCCTGTAGGAAGAGGCTAGACAGCTCAGTGAGTCGGTCTCGATTGGGACGTGAACGTACGCGTTGAGAATAAGTAATGGTCTCAAGAACCCGTCCTTTTTCGGCGTCAGGAAGAAAGACGACCAGAGGGATGGTACCTCTTCTCCCGGCGACTCCCTTATCGCGCCTTTCGCCAGTAGCGCGTAGAGTTCGATCTCGAAAGGACCCGGGTAGATAATTTCCCAGATGTTCTGGGATAAGCAGAGTACCCTGCCCCCTACTAGCGGATTCGCTGTATCCGTGGTAGGGTAGGCATCCCTAGTGCCGTGGCTGGTCGAATGGCTCGGTTGTCGATCTGTCGGTGTCGCGGTAAGTCATTGCTTGACGTCCACGACCGTGGAGCGTTTTGGCGATCTGCCTACCTTGTAGCTATAAGCGACGCCGTCGCCGCTGCTACCCCGCTTCCAAAGAGTGGGCCGCTGCGCTCTGGCTCTAGGGGGCTTCAGTGGGTCCGGGCGCCCGTAAGAACTTTGTTGCCTGTCGGCCCTGCGTAGTTCTTGGGAGATAAACCTTGATTTGGCGAGCGACTTGCGACGGTCCAGTTCCTGGCTGACCGTGTCGCCGAAGAGGCCATTAAATAGGTCGTACGATAAGACGGGTAGGGTAGCCAGTCTCTCTCTCTCTCGGTTCTCCTGCCGGCCAGCTTACTGCTGCTAGCACGTTGTGCCGGCGAGATTTACTGACTGGAAGCGATTCTCGCAAAAACTTTTCGTAGAATAGTCTAGCTAGCGGACCCAGGAGCCACAGGACTTGTGCGGCTGCGCGGTCCATGATTTCGTCCGGGAGTTCCGGTAACTGGGAACCTATGCCGCCAACAGAAAGGTTGATACAAACTTTATCCCCACTCGAGATGACTGATCTGACTCAAAGAGTGATTTTTCCAGGCTCCTGAGATGCAGGTTCTTAACAATCATGTTTGTCAAGCCCTGATCGGTCTTAAGGCAGTCCGTTGCGTCCCTGGGTATCGATGGCGGACGAAAAATGGGTTGTCCAGGTGACCTTGGGTACAAGGTGTGCTCTATCCTGCTTTGCAGGGGAGGCAGTCTACCTCCGTTGCTTTTAGAGAACCCGTTCAAAACAGAGCAGGTCCACAGGAATGAAGGTCGAGTCGCCTTCTGGCGCTTCATTTATGGAGCGTAGCTTGGACGACGATTTAGGGACCGAGGTTTTCGCCGGTACGTCCTCGAACTCTAATCGTTGTTACAATATTATCACGGCTTTTACGATGAGGTCAGGTAGAAGGGTAGTAGTCCTCGGCGTCACCTCCTCCTTCGTGAAACCTGTCGTCCTCGAAGTCCTCGAGGCGGTTCTGAGCCGATTGGATCCGTACGGTAGGCGGAGCTGGCTCAAATACCCGCTTTAAAGACCAACTATGGAGACGACAAAAAGTTTGGGGGGGATTTTTCATTAATTTGGGAGTTTACATACCCATAATCAACATGTGTAAAAAATATTCTTCGGAAAAACTACTATAACCCATCAAAAACGACCACAAAAATTGACATTTTGGGTAGTCAAGTGACATGTACCTCTGGAATGTCTGAAAACAGAGATTGACCCAAGGAGCCTGTGGTCACCGTGTGACGTCATTGTTGGTATACCGCGAAAATCAAACGCTGAAATAGGCACTGTTCATACACAGATAACAAACAATTGTACTGTATTTGACTTCCAATTTCGAGCGTTTGAAAAGTTGTTAGTTTAAAACAGGAACACATACAGATAAACAACTAGTTTTAAGACAATATTAAGCAGAAAATTTAGTAAAATGGGTTGTTATATTAGCAAAGTTTTCACTCAAATGGAGGCATCGTTTACATAGCGAAGCGTCAATTAGGTACGTACGGTACAATATACTGTAGACAATGCAAGCAGCTTGCCGATTCCGTAATACAATTTGATCGCAAGATACCGCAAACTGAACAGAAGAATAGACCTAAAAGATGCCTCATGCGTGATATGTGACGGGAAAATGGCTTACGTTACTGTCAACGAATTACCAAAAAGACACTAAACAAAATCGAACAACTACGAAAAGACGCTGACCCGAATCGACCAGGGTAGCATATACATGACTAAGATTCAGCTGAACATAGTACTTACTCGTTTTAATATCCAAAAGTACAAACACAGAAAAAGTATCCTTTCAATAAACAAATTTAGCAGTGAATATCCAAATCCACGTTTTTCGTTCAATCCTGGGCGAAATACTAACCGTGACTCTACGTAATTCCATAGAGTTAGGTCTAGTTGAAACAGGTCTTGACCAGTAACATGCCACAATCAAAAGACAGTCACTAAGGAAATAAAACGTCCGGTCGCTATATAATACCGTTTTATTCCACTCATTGGACCATACAGATGCCGGAACAAACATAACGGACAATATAACACATGTATCACAAACTCACGATACTGGAATACAACAAATGAAATAGATAAATGCGATGAAATCCTAACATGGCTATTTACACATGCTTTGAGCCAACCCCGGCGAGAGTTGTAACTCACTACTTGTACTAGCAATGCTACCCTAGGCACGGTATATACACGGTCATCTCTTACAGTAAATATATACTGTCAATTGCGTGATATAATGTTACATGTAAGGACGTCCAGGGCCTGTTTACGAGGAGACTTGAAAGGGTAAATTTCACATTAGCTATGTCCGACACAGCTGTCGACAGTAAATCATTTTCGCAGAATGAGACAGTTGCAGCATACACAGAGGCAGGGTCATGCATGTGGACTCATGGACATAAGATACTCCGGGTGCTGAAAAATCTTCCCTCGTGGATCTCACAAAATTGATCTAAAGTCTACGGCGTTTTACGTCGGTTCTTCTACTCGGAAAGCTACAAAAGCTGATGCTTTTGTTGGCTGAGGTATAACTGCAACCTCCAACAACACAGAATTGTGGCATTTCGGGGAAAAAGGAGTAATATCGTTGATTTTTTGGCAGCTCAAGTATACATCTTTACACACTAAAAGTATTGTTGTGAGTGAGGTATACCAACGGTGACGTCACTAAATGTTTCAGGAATGTCTGAAATAGGTTTCCTAAAAAGCTGACTTTTCTTCCCATTTTTTACGTCTTTAACGTCCGAAATTGGTAAAGTTAATTACAGCAATGTAATTGGAGTGAGTTAAGGATTAAATACATGCAAAATGGTGGGATTTTATGTTCATCGAAAAGGCTCCATAGTTGGTCTTTATTACTCGGTCTGGGACCGACTGGGGTGTCGTCGCGGGGGGTAGATGCTGTACTAGAGGTGACAGAAGCGACGTAAGCTGCGATAGCAGCAACGCGCATTCGGCGGAAGGGGGTCCCTTACACGGAGGCGATGCCTGCGTAGACCTACGTCGTCCATATCCAGATCCCCTTACAACCAGTGTCTGAATCCGCAGAAGACTCGTCGGGTATCGGTGAGGGACGCCGCACCGGCGAGCGGCTGTGTTCCCTGGGATTTGTAGGTACCGACGCAAACTGCGAGGCTGAGTAGGAGCGGCTCTACTTTATGAAGCCTGATTGGCGTTTGGTGCCTTCCTTTTAAGCTCTGTTATAGTCCTTTAAATTGACCGTAGCCTTGGGTTTTAGCTGGTCTCCGCTCTGAGGATCGGTAGCACGTGATGTTCGGGGAGGGAGGGGGTTCAGGACCGTGGCCTTTTAAGAAGGCTGGTCACATGTCGTATTCGTTAGGTGGTGTAGTTGGAGCTGTAGCCGCTTACGTTTGACCTCCAACCAGGCCTCTGTTTCATTTCAATTTGCAGATCCAGCACGAATCCCGCCAAGAGCAGGATCGGCGTTGCATGCATATGGCGTGCTCGTCTCAAGCGCGACCGGGCGGAAAAGTGAGCAGGTTACCCACTTGATGGTTTTTCTCCATTCCTTATACATCGCAACCTACAGCTAAGATAGGAAGAGGAGAACTCGAGAAGAAGAAACAACCATAAAAATCGTATAGGCCCGTGAGATACATGAGCCAACGAGGCCCGAGAGGAGGGTAAAATAAACTCTGTAGATAGAGAACCGTAATGAAGGTTGGAAACCCCAAACAGACTAAGGCATATCTCTCCGCCAGAGAGCTAACGGGGGGCGACACGAAGTCCCCGTAAATAAATGCAAAGCCTAGAAACAGGCCTAAGTCTTCCACTGGAGACGCCAAAGGGGGGTGGGGATACGTACAAGCCCCCGAAATCCCGTGGAACCCGACTGATAATAAGTGGGAACAAGGAAAAGGCCTAAGCAAGAACAGTAATAAAATAAGTACACTGACACAAGCATATGGTAACTGTATTAGTAACTGTAAGAACTGCAAAACACGTTAGCCTAACACAAGGTATCGCACAATACACATTTTGAACCATAATACACGAGCTGGGCGAAATTCTATATACAAAGCGGTAGTAAAACTACCAAAAAACAAGATAATACTTAGTAGCCTAGTAGCTTGACAATCTGGCTGCAAACTTCGTCGCAAGCAGCAGGATTCGCACAAGAAAACGTGAGAAAAGGCGTAAAGGAAAACGGAGTATAAAAACACGCGTTTTCCTTCGGATTGGTAAATGTGGTTGGAAGAGTAGTGAACGGTGACCCATAGGAGAGGTCAACAGGGGAGGGCGCAGTGCTAAAGTTATACCAGTGGCATCTTGGTAGACCAGGAATGTGCGTTAGTGTAGTAGGAGACAGGTAAGAGAGGAGTGAAGTTAATCCCTGAGCATTCTGTTTATGCTCCATGGGAGTTTCCGGTTCACGGGCTTCCGATTATCCATCCTCCGAATGACTGCAGTAAATACTTGGTCAGAGCCTTATGTGGAACGTCAGGGCATCCTATGTGAATTGCAGCAGTTGTCGAACGGTAGTTTCTGACCGCAGAGCTTTGTTTGCCTTTGTAGAAGAGGTACATGAGGAAATCCGTTATTTTGGTTCACATACGCTGCATGTGGGTCAATATGTTCTTACACCATCAGAAGAAGTAGCCAAGTCGTGAAGAATACGTCCTGATAGTACCAGGTCTTCTTGCTGCCACTGCCATATCTGCAATTTCTTCCGAAATCCCTCGCGCTCTGAGATTAGACTTGATAAAGGCCAGGCAGTCAGGTTGAGGGACCGGATGTTGTGGAGTAAGATTCTCCCCTTGGCTTAAAACAGTAGATGCACGAATCTGACAGGGAGCGTGGCATGAAGCAGAAGATGACAAGAAGAAGACAAAATCATGGTCTTCTGTGCCACCTGGGATCCTCGCCCTGGATTTCTATAGTTTCACAAGGACTAGCGAGGCATAGTGAAGGGAAGAAGTATGACTGCATACCGACTCAAGATAACTACATCGCGTCTGCCGATCAGCATTGCGGGTGCAATATTCTGAGGCAGAATGTGGAGAGCTTGGCATTCTCGCTCGACGCGAAGAGGTCGATGTTCGGGCTCACGATAATTCTGAAGAGCCGTGAGAATGTCTGATGTTCCAAGTACCACTCCGCCGGGTTGGTTGTTCCCCTGGAGAAGGCGTGTGCTAGCTGGTTCTCTTTTCTGGCATTTGAGAGGCCCTGAGCAGAATGGCGCGACCTCTCCTATGGTCTGGGGCTAGTGGACGCTCTCATCGACGCCGGTCTGCGAGTTTGAGGTCTCTGAAGGATCAGTTTTGAGAATTTCGACTTAGTAAGTGTATCCCTTCTTATAAAATTGCCCTGTACCACTTCGGTAAACCGGCCTGTGAACATGGTCTTCACCTGTCATCGGGAAGTGGATCAGTCTGTGTCTTGTTTCTCCTTCAGGTCATATCATCGCGGCGAGAACCTGGTGAATTGATCTTATATCAGTCTCGCTAGTGGACCCAATAGCTACATGATTTGGGATGCTTATCGGTCGGGGACCTGTTGTTTGTCATCCGGGAGCTGCTGATGGTGTCTGATGAGCAACTCTGCTGCTAGCATGAGAGTTGACTAAAATTTCAAGCCGATCCTAGAGGCCTGGTTCAAGTCATACGACATGTGTCCAGTCTTCATGTCGAGTCGATATCATTCAGGGCAGGGTCTTGTTTGACCGGCAAGGCGGAACATTGTCTTTTGGCCTGGAAATGTTCGACCTGTCGAAAAAGACTAAGTCCACGGGTTCGCACGGGGCTGCTGATTTTGAGGTTCCGTTCGTAGTTCAGAGTCTGGACGCTCGGTCCGTCGATTTGGGTGCGAGTGCGGGTGTAGGTTCGAAACCCAATATCTTGGAGAATAACTCCATGGCCTTGGTTACGAGGTCTTTGGGCGGATCAATTCCTTTAAAGTCCACTTCCACATTCTCATCTTCCTCCGTCTCCACAGGCTGTGAGTCGTAGCAAACTAGAAAGGAGGCTCCGTCTCCGGCATCGGACCACCTCTCTAAGGCTAGCAGCTCCAGGGCGTCCAACTCTGGGGTTTCTGAGCATTAGGAACCGGTTGTAGGCGGCCTCGTTCCCGCTCCGGTGCTAATTGTGATTTGACCGGGTTTGGACGTGTTGCGTCCGCAGGACCGGTCAGAGATGGTTTCTCGGTGGTAGCCAACTACTCGACTAACGGTTGAAATATTGCAGTAGCCACTCTCGGTCTCCCTGAAGTTGCTGGACGTGCTGGTCTCTGGGGAATCTCTATTCCTGGACGGTCCGTCGCCTCTTAAGCACAACGTTCAAGCAAAACGGGTATTAATTTAAGCTTTTGTTAATGTAGTACCAGACGATGTTGAGCACTGTTTGCCCGGTGCCTCAACACATCCGTATACTCAGTATATCTGGGTGGCTAACACATGTTTGCCTTTGTGCCTCAACACATCCGTATACTCAATGTATTTGGGTTGCTTGCACACATTCTGGAAGTGTATTGCATACTTAAACAATGCTTTACATGTATAACTTTTTTAGCGTGTTTGTTCCTTACATATTTTTTTAAATAAATCGTCGAATAAGTGGGACAATTCGACATGCTTTTTGCTAGCAGACAAAAGCGCTCTATATTTAGTTATTGTTGTATGTGTGTGTGTGTGTGTTCTGCGTGTTTGTATGTGTTTTATCGACAAGTAACAGCTATTATATTGCAATCTGTGCAACAAACATATTAGTTAACGAGTAATAAAACTATTTGTTACATTACAAAACTAGCTAATGTATATACACATAAAGTTTATATTTAAATTGAACGATCGTCACAACATATACATTCTTAGACTGCTGAGTAGAAGCCAATTCTGTTTCTTCTTTATTATTTATTTTTGGCAATGTTAACGTTATTTAGTTGGCGAGCAGCATAGTATAGAAAAAAGCGGACTTTTAGTTCCATAACAATCACTTTCCTTTGACCAAGATGGATAAAGAAAACTGTAACAATTTTGTGTTTTGGGAATATTCTCTATTGGCAAACGGCATGTGCATTTCTTTTTAAGATTTCCTCTCTGACATAAAGTAGATTTTCGTGGAAAGCCAACGAATTTTGCGTTGCTGGAAAGATAACTGAATAAATTCATAGAAAAAGTAGGCTGCTAATTGAAAGTACTTAATAGCAGGATCCAGTAGATGTGGGCAAAAACCACATCATAAGACACATCATAACAGAACAACATACAGAAAAGATAACGTTTCAATTTGTTTTTTTTTACTAAATACATTTTCTACTATAGAATTGACTGTTTTACTTACCAGTTAGATATTTGTACCAGATACTTTCATTAAGACCGACTGGGGTGATCAACACTTCTTGCATAACCGATGGAATCTGTAAACCGATAGAAATACAGAAACTCTTGAAATAATTTATAAAAAAACCGTCAACCAAGCGTACTTCTTATGGCATTTAACAATATCGAAGTTGTTAATATTATAACGAGTTACTTTTGTGTTGTGATTGTGTTCGTGATTGTGTTCGATCAGCCGATGGAAGTTTGTCACCCTGGCCTCTGTATGTACGCAACCAACATAAAAGGCATTGAACTGGTTTCTAGTAATTACAGCCTTCCATACTATATCTTGCAGTTGCAAACCTGTGACTTGTCAGTAAAATACACCTAAGTACACGTTAAGCTATGTTACCAAAACTTCCCCGGATATCATCAGGTAAAATCGAGTCGATCGGAAAATATAGTGACAGATATGGAAAAACAGATATGCGAAAAATTTGTCAGATGAGGTTCCATCAATTGAAGTAAAATTGATTTGTTTTACTTTTTTTGCAAGGGAGACTCATGGAAAAGGTGAGAGTTAAATATAAAGGTAGAATGGGCCTGGGGTTGGGATGGATGTGGTTGAATTTCAAAGAATGTTTAACAATATTGGTGTTATAGCATCCACGTTATTTCATTTCGCGCTTCATAATGACAGTTACTGTAGATACGGTATAGCATTAGCAGGACGCTTTGCCAAGGTCGTTTAACATGAAAATCAGAGTTGTATAGAAGAAAAGAAACAGGAGAGTAGGGAAAGAGGATAAATAGATACAACGGTATAAGTCACGAGAGCTTCAGTTTTGGTATTTACTTACCTTAGAAAGAGAATAGTTTGCTATTGCTGCGTGTGTATTATACTTATGATTATTCTACGAGGAAAAGGCGGTATGTGATTCGAATGTGTCTAGCATAACACTTCACATGCCTATGTAGATTAGTGGAAGTAGAACATTATATGTTCGTAGGATTGTGTAAGGATTGCTGTAGGCTATCGTTAAAACAAGTGCAGCAAACAAGTGCAGAAGCTCATGGAATCTTCTATGTAGAAGATATCATTTTCATTGTGCAAAAGATATACGCGGGATAACGGAGTTATTTATTTTCCTCCCATCTCCTTTGCCCTTTGCCTGATGCTCCTTCACATCAGTCATGATTTGTTAAAGTGAGAGACGGTTGTAAACATTTGTTTTGAAAATGAAATATAAAATAAAGATATTTTCTAATATTTGTTCTCTCAATCAGTACCTTACATAAGTATGTAAGTTATAAGTCTAACAGACAGCTGGAATCTTCCATTAAACTACTTTTGATTCTTGAATACAATATATTTGTGGCCTAAGCCACATTTAAATGTTCACATAATCTCTGTCCCGTTTGGCGTTCTATACAGTCTGTAATATGATCTCTTGTGAAAGCATTAAGAGGTTAAACACTGTTTTGAACAGTTTTTTTCGTATTTTATGTGTATCGACACACGAATCGTATTGCGTTCAAAACGAAAAGAAAACCTTGAGTTGTCTTCGCATTTATACAGTATGCGAATACTGTGAACAGACATTAGGAGCGCCATTCTTTAAAAGCAACTCAGTGCACAAATCGTAACGACATATAAAGTTTGTCATTTTGATAAATTCGATAAATTTGATTACAACATTCGCTTAATGATACCAATATACAAAACTGGCTAACCAACAGGAACACTAAAGGTTTAAGTGAAAGTAATCCATAGTCCATAATTATGTGTACTGCTCATATAACTCCAAGTACAAATGTTCACTACGGTTTCTTTTAGGCCTAACTTGCACACAAATCATATAGTGATTTACAACTAGGCTAGGTCTATACCTGTACCACGATATGGTTAGACAGAATTAGACAACCATTTAGCGAATTATTGCATTATCTGAGGTTTACATTTATTAGAGAAATTATACACCGGTATGATACCAAGGTAAAGTTGCAAGATAGTCTTGCTTCTGCTAAAACTAGAACCCAAATTACCCGGAATTCCCCTAATTTTTCTAGGTAGAATTAACGTTATGCTAGGGGCCTAATAATGATGTACTAGTTGCTACTGCATGGCATTGTAGGATTTGAAGCGTTTTCCTTCAAGTTCGATATATAACATTGTAGCAATAGCCCAATGTGTGTACCCGTACATATAGCTTTGTGAAAACAGGAACCACTATCCCACTGGTACAGATAAAACATTACAACAATATGTACATTTGAACTTGATTCAGCTAGCCATTGATGTTACAGAGTGTTGGATTCAGAAGAAGGTTTACTTTGCTTTATATGTGATCGGATGTAGGTACAATTATTGGGTTAGAGTGCAGAGGCCAGCAATAGAGAAGATTCCTGGGAGTGAATCCCTCGTAAATGTAACACTTTCAGATACTAGGTCTTTTTTCATAGAGATTTTAAAAGACAGAAATACTTGTCAGAAATTCCTCTTTTTTTTGTACTCGGCATTTTTTTTTTGGGGGGGGGGACCGTAAGAGTGTTTGAAATTAAGTCTACCTCACAGATTCTGCCTTTTGTGCTAGGGGCATACCTAAATAGTGAATTTTTGTTTTATGAAGTTACCGGTTGCAATGATAACATGCGATGTTAACATGGAAAAGTAAACTATTTTACACTCTCAGTTGAAAGTTCCATCACACTAACATTCCTAACTATAGATATGGTTCTTTGAATGTAAAGTATTTTGGGCAGGAAATCGGTTCCCTACTACAAAAGTTGGTCGACCAGGTGTAGATGGTGGTATGTGTTACCATCTCAGCATATTATCTACAAATATCTGTTGATTTACACGTCGGATGTCACGATGTGTGATACATTTGTAAAGGTACTCATATAAAATTTTGCATTGAGCATTTTATCACTATGCAACAGTTTGTAAAAACATTATTGAGGATATGTACAGTTTATAGGGGGAAAAGACATTTCTACTGCAACAATGATAGTACTCATTTTACTGTTGACATATGTCATCATAACATATCACCAAATATTGAAAAAGTGTATCTACACTAATCATAATGCTATGAGGATGTGGTTTTTAACCTAAAGATGCAAACAATTTACAGCAATTGTGTTTGACAATAGACTTTAGCCTCCGGAATATAGGAATAGTAATACGTAAATGGTGCAAATCTATCCCAAGGGAACATTATGCCAAGCCTTTGTTGCAAAAGCAATACCTATGAGTATATTATTCGAGCACAAATGGCTGTCCTAACTTTTAAGCTCAGGAAAGCAGTGTTTGCATCTCCATTAGCCATACAACCGCTCAATATTGTTCTCCACCAAAGATAAAACTTCTCAAGTTGGTGTTCATATTAACAAGTGACATCTGGAATTTTCAGCAGAACCTGTTTACTATCATCCCTAATTTCAAATGTCTGTTATAGTTTTGTACGGTTGTACAACACTGCCACTACTTTCTCTTTTCTATTCGTAAATACCCGTTAAGTTACGTTGTATGCATACAGCCTCAGCCTATAGGCTACAATAGTAATTTCGACAAACACTTCCTTATCCCTCAACGGTGTCTCTAGTGCGCAATCACGGAACTCGGGTGAAACGGACAACCCACTAAAGCAGATGTATAAGAACGGGTATGAAAATACAGTGTTATATCACGCACATATTCATATACATACGTTATATGCTTCACGATACTGAACAAAGCTTATGCGTTAAGGATTTTAGGCTCATGCATAATGATTTTGA
Source organism: Apostichopus californicus (assembly GCA_020650975.1). NCBI lineage: Eukaryota > Metazoa > Echinodermata > Holothuroidea > Aspidochirotida > Stichopodidae > Apostichopus > Apostichopus californicus. The sequence goes on from JAIPMN010143244.1 coordinate 14,102, forward strand.
TAAGAACCATGACCAAGTGGAATTCAACTTCATTCTACATTCTCATTGTAATGGACTTTACTTCCTCAGATTATGTTCTATTTAAGAATATATATAATGTATTTATTTTCAAGACAATATTAAAGTGTCCATAACCACTATAAATTCGACGTCGTATCTTCATTATTTGCTCCATCTCGGCAGAAAAAATACAAGATAGTCACTTCTCTGCCACTCTCCTTGAAATGGGTCAAACTTAAGACTGGCAAAAGGGAACCTACTTGATAAACACAGTTTTCAACACCACCATAAGGTAACGATAAATACATATTTTTAAACAAAATGACACCCATTCAAAATTGGAATTGCAAGTAGCTACTTTTTGTCCCAAATATTCCTAAAAAGGATATAGGCCTACATATGCAGGGTTTTCGTTAATAGCCGGGACCCGGGTCAAATGACCCGCCTACTGCACGTACATGACCCGGCTACTTTGCGACGCTCAGTAAAAAAAAAAATGACGAAAAAAATCGAGAGGAATAAATACCCACAACCAGGTCAGGTGTGATTGAAACAAAAGGGGTGATTGGGAGGGGGCAATATCATTGACCAAACAGCTGTATATTGCACCATTTTGCATCTAGAGACTTTTTAAATTGCAATTTTCCGGTAACCCCCTCCCCTTTTTTTCCGGCACCCCCTCCCCTTAGACCCCTCCCCCATGTCCGCGTACAGACAGTCCCGCCTACTTTTCAACTTGACCCACCTACTACATTTCTTAACAAAAACCCTGTAATATGGTAGTTACGAATTGTGAAAAAAAGTTATGTGTCTGAGTTAATGGACAAGCCGTAATGTTAACAACTCTATCGCAATATTATTAATCTAACATAAAACTATATAAGTTGTTGCCTAATAAACTGTCCTGTAACAATAGAGAGATAAATAAAATACTACTATAACTAGTACGTATAACTAATATATAACTTATATTTAATTATATGACCTACATGTAAGCAGACATAGTGTGCACAACGTTGCGCTAATTGGATTCAGCTGATATTTTAAGTATGACTGGGCCTATACATGAAGTCATAAGTAACTTAGTTTGTACGTACACTTCAATTCGCCTGATCCAATCTTCTCATGAAACAAATTTAAAAAAAAAAACGGTTCCGTGGTATATAAAAATCAGTATGGCTTTCAGCACACAGCTTTATAGTTGAAGTTATGCTACATTGTCTATGTCATAATGCAGCATATGGTTTAGTGAAGAGTGCAAACCCGGAACAAATGTTGTCCTTAAACAGCTATAGAATACTCACGCGATATATCTCTAACGTACACAATATCATCATAATGTGAGTTCAATACTGTCTAACATACACTGCCTGTTGAACTGGCGGAAGGATGCAATAAAGGTTAATCCAAACATGTTTTTATATATTTATTAGATATACTCCTCGCACGGTCATTTCCTTAGCCGGAAAAATTCAAACCATTTGTAAACTGATTGACGTCGGTTTCATTTTCTATTTTACACGTTGTAAGTTTCACAATGTGTTTGAAAAATGTCGAATGAATCACCTCAATTGCATATTAGAGTACTATGTATGGAATCATAGCCATCCATCTTAAATATGAAATATTAAATGACACTAAGAAACCTTCTATATTTATGTGAAATACCAATGCGAAAACATTCACATTAAAATACTCCCTAGATTTGTGTCTAAATGTGAGTTTTGAGTAAGATGTACCCATACCCTTTACTCCGTCCCATTCCCGCATACCTTTACAGTTGATCCCTACATAGTTATATATGTTCACATAACTCAATGAAGATCATAGACCTATCTGTGATGAATATGATACCCTGTTACATGTGTGGTCTCTGGCATGCTCTACTACAATATATTATTTGCCTTGTTTGATATAGGGTAACTTGAGAATTCCGTGGGAGACAGGAATTAGTTGTCCACTACCCCTGCCACCCCTCCCCTTTGTGGTTCCATTACAAGGAATCCAGTATTTAATTTACCAGTCTGTGTATTATTCTCCCTTTAAGTGTTAACAGTAACGTACGTTATTGCTTGTCTGTGTAATATCTGGTGAAAGAAGTTAAAGGTGTGAGAAGAATTTGGGTATGTTACCTGGAGAAAAATTACCCAGAGTTTCTCTTAGTTTTTTTTTCTCTTAGAAAATTATTTACAACATCCAAATTTGAAAGCATTTATATCATTCATAAAGACACTCTAAGCTGTCAAACATCTATAGTAGAGAGAGCCAAAAGGATAAAGAAATTGATTATATTAATTTCTAAACAAGTAAAAGTTCATTTTTAACCTTTGCACTATAGTCTCATCAAGAACCTATTGATTTATTGTTCGTGCATACCTCGTATTTATATACGTTGTGAATGTATAAATATCAGCCTACTGTTTAGTGCACTTTTAAATTTATCATTCAGATCTTCTGTGATTGCAGAAAGCACACAGAATGTAGAAATGGTTTAGTCGTTACTTATTTGTAAGGACTATAGTACGCCTACATGTTCAGCTATTATTTTTGTGACCTATGCGAATCCTACGTCCTTTCAACTGTTGAATAATAACTTGTCTATAGAGTTGATTATGTCATTTATAATGCTCTAAACCAAAATAAACTGATATGTATATTGGTATGATGCGACCTACATTGATATTAATGTAAGAGTATCGAAAGTACTTTAGGTATTTGGTGGTCTAACATGCACTCAAAAATAGATACATACCATAGTGTTACCATGCGTCATGATGCTGTCGAGCACTACTCCCTGTTTACTGTCATTCACTAATATGTGTTAATTGGATGATACTAAGTGTTCCCTATTCGAGATTACTTAGATCCCAAGATGCAATGTTACACCTTTACTAGTGATCATGGGCACAGGAACAACGAAACTTCGTGTGAAAGGTTTCTAGAGTTGTAGCCATAGGACAATATTCATATCGTCATAGACGTAGGAATCCCCCCCCCCCAACCCCCTAACCCTTATTTAGTTATATTCTCGTAGTTGTTCACAAATAGTTTGTTTATTGTATGGTTTTGTTTGTATTCACTACTGTTTTATGTTTACTGTCGACGGGAAATAATTTCCGTTTTCTGAAATGGACAAAAAAGTTTATATCTATCCATCTAACCCTTCCCAGCAAAAACATATTTCAGTGGAAAGTTGGGCAATATGCTGACATTGTTTCGGGCACTGCAAAAAAAAAGTGGCAATGGTCTTGTTTGATGAGAGACATTCCTAAAATGCCTGTAATGGTGACATGCCGATTAGGTATGGACAGTCCACTTATTATTAACGTAGGTGATAACATAAGTCCTTGAGCACTATGCTATTGATATGTGGGCAAAATAGTCAAGTTAGTTGCCTGTCGTCATTGATGTGTGATGTGTTTAATGATCAATTGCATATTATTCAATATGTTTCCGAAGATTAACACTGTTATTGTGTTTGAAAGCTATATATATTGCCGGTAGAGGTGATGAAAAATGAATTAGGATTGGAAACACTAAGATAGGATGGAAGAGGATTATCACAAAATGAAATCTTAGAAAATAGCAAAGACATGTATGGCTACAACGGGTGACCTCTGGTCCAAATCCAGCTCTCACTTCAAATTTCTTTGCTATTTTCCATTGTTCAACTCTCCAGGTCAGTTTCCGTTATTCGTTTATTGTTATAAATATATAATCTAGTCAGCAAAAGTTTGATCAATATTAGAAATGTAATCATTGCAAACAAAAATTGGGACCTAAAGTT
>JAIPMN010143863.1:0-13845 GCA_020650975.1 Apostichopus californicus
AATACATGAAATACAAGCTTGGACTATGAAGTTGATGTTAAAAACTATTACTCAATTAATCTCCCTGGCAAGCCCCAAAACCTGTAGATAAATTTTTCAATGCCTGGAGAAATCATTCCACCCACCAAAATGTTTTTGCAACCCACTTTTTGGTCACGCCTGTAGCTTGCAGACTGTTGGTTAAATTCTCATACTGCAATTCATGTTTAATACACAGCTCTGTAAAAGCAGCGATTACAATATTGAAGTAACAGAATATATGGGTTTGAATCACAATATTCATCTCCTTCAATGTGGCCTAGATTTAAACGTCCTCCTCCGTCCCCCACTCTCTCAAATTATGTTACCACAGAAAGTTTAAGTCACACCTCTGATCAATATTACTCTGCATCAAGTCAACACATTTGATTCAAATACAGATTGTATGTACATTGCCCGCTCAAAGGTAAACTTGACGACTGGCTTCACTTGTTGTTCTGTGCTCTTCAGATACGATATGCACATGTCATTGAAGAAAGTCCAATACTTAGTATTGTATTAAAGCTATGAAATATACCAAAGTCAAACCAAGTTAGATAATTGAATAATTGCTCCATATTTTAAATGATTTTGTTTTTACAGTACATTTTTTGGCCATTTTAATATAATGTGTCATAAAACAAAAAAAATTAGATTTCTTTGAAGTAAAACAACTATTGTTTTGCTTTAAAAATATGTCAAATTCATATCAGATAGCAGTTCATCTTCATAATACTACATTTGAATATGTACACAATGCTGTCAATCTACTTTTAAAAAAACGTACAATCGCACCCCACCCACCCTACCATAAAAAATAAATGCTGGCATGTAAAACGCACATCCTACAAAGGCACCGTGTCAAAAAGAAAAGCTGTAGCAGCTGCAAAAGCCCTGCTCAGCTGGGATGAATCAAATATCAAATGATAGGAGTTACCTCTGCACACCTGCAGTACTGCAGTTCCATAACACATGCCTATGGTATGAAACTGTGTAGCATAATAGAATATCTTTTACACAGCCTGGCTGCATGGCAGCTGCAGCCCCCTCAGCATCCTATATTTGACACAGTGCTTGCAAGTGACGTTTCGTGTCGCTACAAAATGCATACAGTAATGAAATGTGAAATACCTTGTTATCTTTAGCTGGACCTGAGATGTCCATCGCTGTATTGTTTTTACACTGTGCTGTGGGTATTGACCGCAGCTGTATGTACTGACTGTACACTAGCGTGTAATTACCGACGGTAGCAAGCTGTGAGTATATTTCTGGGATCCAAGGTGGTGTCTAACACTTCTGTTACACCTCATTCAAAACTAGGTCAGATTACCGGCATTAGACTTTTTGTGCAGGTCTTCACACCCTTTAACACAATCACAGTTGTAACACATTCAGAGTATTAAACTCTTAGCCTGTTTGGAGAGCCTATATTCTAACACCCAGTGACATTTACCCTGTCAGCCTATACAATAGTCACAAAATTATTGAAGCTACTTTCCTATTCTGATGCTATTCTGTAAATAACAATTTTTATTAGTTATCGTCATGACAAGAACAAGGAAACATCGATCGAACCTTGCTTCATGAAACTCAACAGCAAACACTTTTGCTTACCCCTCGTATATCTCTGGGGGAGGCTTTCAGCTGGAGTAGAAGATTCTGACATTCTTTTTGGATTATAGACAGATCATCTGTTTCTTGTGTAAAAGTCAATGTCCGGCTCCTATTGTCACAAATTCCGTGTCCAAACAACTTTCTATTGTCTTCGGCTGAACCTCTCTTACGAATCTGAAAGAGAGGATTCAATCAAAGATTTAAGAGAATTTTTCTACAGTAGCAGACAATGAGAAACTTTTACTGTATGAGTTACAATATTTGCAGACAGTTGAATGAAAATACCACCTCAACAGCTCTTACTCCTAACCCCACCACACATTGTTCCTGATGTGCGTTGACCCAATTCAACTCAAAGGTTGTGACCTTCTCTGATAGTCGTCAAGATCCACGGTCATAAAACCCAACGCTGCACACTGAACCACTGGAGAGGACACTACAACTGTTTACTGTGAACACCAGAGCTCTATTCGGTCACATGCAAACTTACTTCCCCATTAATTGGTAACATTTCTTCAAACTGGACAGTTGCATTTGTAAACTGATGGACACTGGGGACTGCCAGTCCAAAGCATACCCTGTATGTTGAGTGAATTAGCTAACACGACTTCAGCGAATTGCAAATCTTGATAAGTGGTCGTCCAAAGGACAGAGCACACTGTAAGATTATTCAGAATTTACCATGTTACAACCGTCACATTGAGTTGGGTTACTCTTAGTTGGGGAGTGTGTGACCGGCTTTCGGGTTACTCTTGGTTGGGGAGTGTGTGACCGGCTTTCAGGTTACTCTTAGTTGGGAAGTGTGTGACTAGCTTTGGGTTACTCTTAATTGTTAGAGTGTGTGACTGGCTTTCGGGTTACTCTTAGTTGGAGAGTGTGTGACTGGCTTTGGGTTACTCTTGGTTGGGAAGTGTGTGACCCGTTCTCAGGTTGCTCTTATAGTTGGGGAGTGTGGGACCGGCTTTCAGGTTACTCTTAGTTGGGGAGTGTGTGACCTGCTTTGGAGTTACTCTTAGTTGGGTAGTGTGTTGAATGAATTGAATGCCATGAAGTAGATTCACAATATCACAAGATATGCAAGATTGAAAACTATACATTCAATAATAATAATAATAATAATCAGCAGTTATTTTTACGACGCTTGAGCAACCACAAACCACGCTTAAGGATTACAAGCTTACACGTCGGGTGGCTTCCAATCAAACATTTTAACTCAAATTTGGAATCTTTTCAATTGAGAAAGTCATTTCAGAAGAGAAAACCGTAGATTGCTCTTGGATGCAAATCCCACCTTCTATGACCCGGCCGTGAATCAAACCACAAACCTCCAGATTGCTAAACCTCATTGCTTCAAATCCCACCGCCTTTATCCACTCGGCCACAGCACTTGTAAAACACCCGGTATATATGTATGCACACAAACAAAGCCAGCAATTTTGAGCCTGAAAAGTGAAGCAGAAAGCAATGCCTTCTTTATCCACTATCTATGCATCATGTATTACTTAAAATACCTTTCACAAATCAATTTGAGAAAATTTCTCCTACCTTTGCTTTTAGCATGATTGTCCTTCCTGCCATGCCAGTTTTTTTCAGTTTCTTGTGGACCACCTCTGCCAGATCAGCTACAAACTTCAGAGCTTCTGCATTCTAAATCAAAGAATTGTAAAGAAAGACATTAAAAACTAACACATTAACATGCAATGCTCACTAAATGTCCATATATGCACAACCCATGCATTTTTTTATGGTTTTATTCACTTTCAAAATTATGAAACATTTTTTAAGTGACATAGCTTTTTTCTTGCTCAAAATATGACCAGATTTAATATAAAATACTTTTTATTTTCCTGCCCATTATGATCTTCCCTGCCTATAGCAATTACCACCTGGCCAAAAATAAGGGGAGATTGGATATCTACCCGAGTTGGTGATGCTAGCCATACTGAACGCTCCTCTGCATGAATTCATGATTAAACACACAGTGTACTGTTTCAGTGGTCAGCCAAACTTGTCTTCACACACAGGAAATTAGTGCCTGCCATTAGAGCACCTGTGTTTACAATCATACTGGTGGCTGGTCAATTAATTAGGTGCACTCAAGGATGAATCCTAATAACAGTACTTGGGATAGGTTATGCTATCAAGAAGCAATTGTTAATGCTCGAGTGAATTTGAGGACTGTTTTACTATAAGCAGGCGCTTGACAGTGATCACGTGTGGGATCGTTCCCATGCATGCACTTCACCCATCCTGAATCCATTGCACACAAATACCAATACGTACCCCTTTGAATCGGATGCCATAGTTCACCGTTGATGAGACTAACTTCTGTTGCCTCTCCATCCGGACCGGCTGGTCATTTTTACCCCTGCAGCGATGAAAGAGATCATGGCCTGGTTTTTGGCCAAACTGACACTGGAGAGCAGATAGGGACAACTCTTGAAGATCTGAACAGGTTGTGATACCTAAATGCATCAGCTTCTGACTGGTTGCTCTTCCAACCCCTGAAATCAAATGAAATATCCTCAAATAATGTAATCTTGTTGTAGGACGTACTTAACAGTCTCACTACTTCCCTCAAATATGCAAGTCAAATATAGACGTTTAAATCAAGTTCCAAACTTCTTCAAGAAGCCCCTTTACTGCCAACCTTGAAGCAGTCATAATCTCAGAGATGTACACATCTAATTCAGTTGTTTGTTGAACCAAAGATGTATAAGATTAAAATTGTCTACAAATGACATAGGAGGCATACAAGTAAAATTTTTGCCAGTGATGCACACTATTTGTGTCACTCTGTTGAGACGGTTCAATCAACCAATACAGACTGCAAGAGATACTAACGGGAAATGAATGCAGCCTCCATCTGTTTCCAAAGATGAATAAAAATACCACTATTTTTGCATAGGCACTCGCAATCCAAGAAAATTTAGCCAAGACGGTGGTGTACACCCCTCTACCACTAATTAAACACTGGGCCATGTCACAAACTGGAACCCATACTTTATGCTTCTGGCATTTGCCAGCGGGAGGCAGAAGAGATAGAGGGGGCAAGGTGGCTAGGGGGAAGGGAAATGCAAACTTGTATAACATGATTTGTCGATGTGAAAAGAAGGGGTCTGTAAACTGTGATGATAAATACCACCTTCTGTAAGGTATATAATATACCTTTTGTATTTTTGCGGCCTTATGTAAGCCTTTGTAACCCTAAGCCTAACCCAAAAGTAATACATACCACCTTTTGTAACCCTAAGCCTAACCCTTAAGTAATAAATACCACCTTTAGTAACCCTAAACCTAAAGTAATATATACCACCTTTTGTAACCTATTCTTAACCTTTAAGTAATAAATACCACCTTTAGTAACTCTAATCCAAATCCTAACCCTAAAGGAATATTTACTGTACCACCTTTTGTAACCCTAACCCTAAGCCTAACCCTAATCCTAAATTAATATATACCACCTTTTGTAACCCTAACCCTAACCCTAAAGTAATAAATACCACCTTTTGTAACCCTTACCCTAAGCCTAACCCTAAAGTAATATATACCACCTTTTGTAACCCTAACCCTAACCCTAAAGTAATATATACCACCTTTTGTAACCCTAAGCCTAACCCTTAAGAAATAAATCCACCTTTAGTAACCCTATTACTAAGCCTAACCCTAATCCTAAATGAATATATACCACCTTTTGAACCCTAATCCTAAGCCTAACCCTTAAGTAATAAATACCACCTTTATAGTAACCCTAATCCTAACTTTAAAGTAATATATGCCACCTTTTGTCAGTCAAAGTGTTTAACATGAAAATACAACTCATGACATGAAAGAGATCACTCAATCTAAAAAGTAGTCTGAAAAGGTTAGCAAACCTGACATTTTGATCCAAGCAGATCTACTCGATCTTCTTCAACGGCAAACCTTTGACCTTTGAAGAAGATCCTGCCAGGGAATAATTTATCCAGTATGTCATAGCACAATGTTTTGCCATGGTTTAATTGCTATACCAGTCCAAAGATGAATAACAGGAACCAAAATCAAAGCCTTCAAAACTGCGGCACAAATTTTGAACACTAAATTATTCCGGCCCTGCCTGCTAGGACCGCAATGTCAGGCCCTCTAAATTGTACATATAAACCTTCACACTGAGCCGTTTTGCAATAGAAAAGTATTTTCACAACAGCTTTTAAAGGGTGTGAAGACTCGCACAAAAAGAAACGTCTAATGCCAGTAATCTGACCTAGTTTCCAATGAGGTGTAACAGAAGTGTTAGACACCACCATGGATCCCAGAAAATACACACACAGCTTGCTACTGTCGGTAATTAGACACTAGTGTACAGTCAGTACATACAGCTGCGGTCAATACCCACAGCACAGTGTATAAACGATAAAGCGATGGACATCTCAGGTCCAGCTAAAGATAATAAGGTATCACGTTACATTACTGTTTGCATTTTGTAGCGACACAAACAAAACGTCACTTTCAAGCAACAGAAAGTTAACTTTTTCAGATGGTCGCACACGGTTTGGGGCGAGTCTTCAATGCCTTTAAGATCTCTTTGAATTTATAAACTTTGTAAACATTACTGCTTTCAAATTACCGGGTATTTCTCTGACCGGTATGTTCTTCATAAATTCTTCCACCTTGTCTTCATCCATCAGCATGTAAATTCCATTTGGTTTAGCTACTCTAGTGCAGAGCCTTGCCAGTAAAGTATTGGAGGCTAAAAGGTAGAAGGAATGAAAAGAGCTGAAAACATAGCAACTTCTTTATCCCTCTTATCTCTCACTCTGGCAGCTGACCCTCGCAGTTAAGTACTTGATTTTCTCCCTGCTGATGTGAGGGAGATTTTACTACAAGAAAATTAGTACTTTGCTGTTACTCTTACTTCATTCATAGTTCTCCTGCCAAGCTAATGGGGCACACGTCCAACCGACCATGTCTGCCTGAGCAGTTGGGTCAAAACATATTAGATACACCATCTGAACAATTTTCCTCCGAGCAAGACATTCTGTAGAACATATATTTAAAGCTGACAGAGTTTTGTATGTCTGCACCTGACTGACTATGGCTAGCTAACTGGATCCGGCCCTTTATCTTCACGATTTCACACTTGGTTTGGCCTGTGTGTACATTCCACTACAAAGCATCAAGATCCTAATAGGCCAGTTAGTTGCACATTTAAGCTTCACATTTTATTTACTCTTCATTCATTCCACACAATTGGTCCAAGTTGATGTAGCTGGAGATTTGGTAGACAGCAGGGGAAAAAATCACATGATTTAAATTGTGATGGTCAGCAGTCAGAGTGGGCGATAAGAGGGGTACTATTGATGTCACCTAGTTTGGCTAACTTTTGCCCCAGATTTCCTAGGGACCAACATTTGCTATGCAGTATCTCCAAATTGATTGACAGTGGTACCAATCTATCACATTATCAATTTGAGTCTATTAAGTTACAGTGCTATCTGAATTTGATGTTAATCACTCATCCTCCACCAGACGACCTCCAAAGCTGAACAGAAATTTAGAAGTCTCGGATTACCAGGCGTCCATTAGAAATTTGCCCTGGATGGTTCAGAATTAATACCTCTTTCCTTTGATTGAAAAAGTAGTATTGTTGAAATGTTCAGGAAATGCTTTTATGACATAAAAAAAAAAGTGAACAAAGCAGAATGACCTTACCTATACCTACAGATGCAATACACTGAGTCTTGGCAAAAACCTCATCCAGGACAAGCTGTGCAAACTCGACGGGTGAAGCACCTGTATCCCTCAAAGTCTTGGTGACATCTACGAACATCTCGTCACAACTGACTGCTTCAATCTCATTGGTGAAACTAAATTTATGCAGAGGAAATATATCATATATATATTCAAATATGAGTAACATTATAGCACTCAAACACACTCAAATAACAGAATTATATAAAATGAAGCACTGGAGCATGCTCTATGAGCTTTCTACCGAATATATTTATTTATTTCATTTTTTTTTTTTTTTTTAGTCAAAGGGTATGGATATTATTATAGGGGGAAAAAAATAATTTGTAATGTTGTAAGCACACAATAAGTTTTATTGGAGCTGTCTGCAACTCCTTATCAAATTGATAACATAAATTGGTAATGTTGCAACGTTCTGGCAACATCACTGCAACTGTTTCTACAACAAGGTGACATCACTCCATCACTGGTGGATGCTTCTACAAAGGATGTGTTAATTTCCAAAAAAGGAACCTCTGACTCCTGACTCATTTCTATATATATGTATAGTTTATTGTTCTACTTGTAACCTTAACCACAAAATGTGACATTTCTTTTAATGTGTAAAAAAAATAGACATTTTTAAAGAAAGTATTGCCAATTAACCCCCCGCCCCACTCCACACCCCTACCCTCCCAAGAAATTATACATAAAAATAAAATAAGTTATAACTCATTTCTAATGTCCAGACAAAGTATAGTTTAATGTGGCATTTAACTTCCTCATTGTCTAGAAATGGCAGTTTATGTGCAAGCTGGTTGCTCATGTAACAAGCAATAGTGATGTTTTGGGAAAGTGGAGATAAACCATGAATCCTCCTACAATTTGACATTTTTTATTTACTCTTTTTTAAATTTTATATCCCCTTAAAATTTGTGAAAAAGTAAGTTGGCCTGACGTTTCGATCCTAGCAGGATCTTCTTCAAAGGCTTAATGACAAGTGACAGTAACAGAAGGGACAAAAACACGCACAGAATACAGACAGGTTAATGAGCATGGTGAACACAAAGAGATAGATGTAAGTAGACCCATTTCAATGAAATAAAATCGAAAGTTGTCCTACCTGGCAACGGTTTCATAGAGCATTCTTGACACCCTGTGATAGTTCTCAAAGTCATACGGTATGGTCACAATATGTGGACACAGTTCCTTTGCCCTTGAGAGTATCATTCCCTTCTCTACGCCAAAAGCTCTCGCCTCGTAACTGCAGGATGCAATCTCCGCCAACGGATTATGTTGCAGACAACTCCCGACCGATATCTCCATCTTGACATCCTTACTAGCCTGTTTATCTTCGTCCGACGTTTTGGTCAAACACTTTATTCCCGACTCGTTATCCAGATCGTCTTTCTTAAACTGGCCGCTGACGTGATGGTCAGTATCTATATTCTCTCCAATCTTCAGACCCTCCTCACTGTTTACTCGTTGCTCACTCATTCCTTGTTCCTCTTCTGCTACGCCCCTCACTTCTCTTCCACTTATTTCCTCCTTGTGACTATTTTCATCGTCAGAATTATTAGTATCGATGGATTTAGCTGTTGGACAAGTCCACATCTTCTTTTCTAGATAAGCTCTCTCAAAATCTTCCAGCCACGTGTCCATCCTCGGCGATGTATTAACCGTCGAGTGAGCCACAGCCAGAGCTTTGCCTCTCAGCTCTGGAAACTTAAGTAGACTCACGGCCACAAAGAAACAGTCCATATCGATATGCATAATCACGCTCTTCTCTTCAAATAACCTCTTACAGTTGTATCCTCTTTCCTGGATGACGAGACTCTGCGTTGGCATCGAGTAGCCCGCTGGGATGAAATTGTCGTTCCTTTCTTCTTCTAAATCTTCTTCCTTCTCGCTAGCGTTCATTAAAACTTGAAGTTTCTCCTTCCCTGGCAACTTCCTCACCTCAACTTTCTTCTGCAAGTCATTGACAAATGTTTTGTGTTCCACACGCCAAGTGGCCATATGGTGATACCTGGAATGGTTGTAGAAGTCGGAAAGAAATTCGGGATCCGAGGTGTGTGAAAAAGGTTTGGACTTCTTCGAAGATGAAACCACTGTCGAAAGAGAGAGTTTCGTTGAACTTCCTCTCGATGAAGTAGGATCTGGTTCTTCTTCAGACAAAATGCCATTTTCATCCTCTCTTGGGCTCATGAGGTTTAAATTTTCCTGTGAGTTGTTGATATTTGAGCCTTCTTGTGAACTTCTCTGATCTGCACTTCTTCGAAAGATTCGAGGATCTGATGGACAATTGGGAGAGAAACCTTCTAGCGTAGGTCCGGTAGGCCCACTTGATCCTTGCTGTGAGTTTATATTGGGATTTGAGTCCCCTTGAGAACCTCTGGGGACTAAATCTCCTTGTGAGTCACTAAAAATTGAATTGTCCTGAGATTCACTGGGATATGAGCCTTTAAATTGAGAACTTGTGGAACTGGTATTACCTTGTACACTGCTGAAAAAGGCACTATCTAGAGAGCCGCTGAGCTTTGAAGCTACTTGAGAGCTTCCGGGAATTGAACCTCCTTCAAAGATTTTTGGGCCATTTGGGTCTTCTTGTTGGTTTTTTTTATTTGTATCTTTTTGATGATCACTCAGACATGTAATATCCTGAGAGCTCTTGGAAGTGGAATCTTCTAATGAGTTGTTGTATTTCAAACTCTCTTGTGAGCATCTGGATTTTAAAGACTCCTGAGGTTTTCGAGGATTTGAACCATCTTGTGAGCTGCTGAAAACTGAACATTCTTGTGAACTTCTCAAATTTAGGTCTTCTTTCTGACAGCTTGAATTTACATCGCTGCCGTGTGGCAGATCTCCTTGGGTCGCATATTCTAGGGACCTCCTTGGACTGAAGCCAAATTTTGACAATGTAATGTTCGAGCGTTCTTCTGCACTATTGGATGTTGTTACTTTCTGATTAAGGAGTTTACAATTAATATTATCAACTTTAAAAGCCTTAAGAGCAATGTTTAAATCATCACTCGGTATCAAAACCTGATCTGTGCTTATTTTTGGTCGATGTGTATGCGAGCCATCCTTATATTCCTCCAACTTGTGACAGAAATTGTCAAATAATTTAGCAGCATCATCTGACATAGATTCAGATGTCTTCTCCAAGGTATATCCATCTTCCCTAGGTGCCTTTTCATTCTGATTCTTCAAGCTCTTAACTTCTGGAGAATTTCCATCATCTTCTCCTACTTCTTTAGCCTCAAGTTGTAACTCAATTTGAGAGTTATCTCCCTGAGTTCCAGCTATTACCTTCAAGTCATCAGCATTGGCTAATGGCATGCCTAGCCACTTGACCCCGTTTGACCTCGATTGGACAGCTTTCCTCTCACTGGTAACCTTTTCTGACTTGCTACTGTATATCTGTATCCCAGGTCGATGTTTATCATTTGTTATCAAGGACTTCTCCACACTATCAGTAGTCTCTGATCTAACCAAAATGTTAGAGTTGTCGGTGCCAGACATTACTACACCGGGATCAATCTTTGATGATACATCTGAACGTATTTCATCCTCTTTTGAAATGCTCTCATCGTCAATTTCTGATCCACCGATATAATTTGGATCACAGTGTGGGATCAGATCCCTACGGCCATTGTTATCTGATGTGCACTCCTCAGAAGAAGAGTCAGGATCAGTCTTGGATCCATCTGAGCAGTATGGATCATTGAACAAGACATCAACCTTGTTGTGATTATCATGTTGTGACTTGCCCTTCAAACCGGGACTACCTGGAACCTCCTTCTTGGATCCATTTGAACATCCCGGATCACCCTGCGAGACATCATCCTCTTCCCGATCATCAGGTGGTTTGCACTCCAATGAGACATGACTAGATCCAGTCTTGGATCCATCTGAAGATTTCCAATACCTATGCAAATTGTCACTGTTGTCATGGTTACCATTTTGTTTACAATCCAAAGAAGCACTGCTAGATTCAGTCGTGGATCCATCTGAAGGTTTCGGATCACCCTGCAAGACATCATCCTTCTCATGATTATCATGCCTTGCAATTCCTTTTTGACTTGTCACAGGTAAAATGTGTTTATGAGATCTTGGTGTATTTGGCACCATGCCAATCACAGAGTTGACCTCTACTTTCTGTGTTTCTCCTTTCAAGTTGGCACAAAAACCTTCATCTTTGTTTTCCTTTCCTACAAAAACATTTTTCTCTCTACCTTTTAGGCATTCAGATTTATCTTTGGTCTCCTCCAACACATGTTCACGGGTCCGAATTTCATCCTCTGTGCAACATGTACTGTTTTCCGTGAGTTTGGCACCTGCCTTGCTCTCTAAGAAATTTGCCATAATACCACCTTCCTTAGCAACACTGATGACCTTTGACCTAGAAGTATCTTCTTTCATCAATGAACCATTTGAATCATTAGCTTCATCATCCAAATTTCTATTACTATGAGGTTCTGGTGTGATAGTTGCACCTGATAACCTATTCGAAGGAAATTTCCTTTCTCTATTGATATTGTCTGATCTTGGAGGTAATTTTTTGGCAAGTATTCTTTTCTTTGGTTTGATAAAATTAAGCAGTGAGTAGGATTTGCCTTTTTTCTTTCCGCTGCTGAGAGATGAGCCTGAACTTGCAGAATCTTCACGAATGTTCCTGACGGCTTTCTTCTTTGCGGCATCAGATTTCACAACCAGCAAATCTTCCAAAGATTTGGATAATTTCGAAGAGCAAGAAGCCTTTTTTAGTCTGCTGATCTGAACACCAACCTAGAAATGGAGAAACAGATTTGTACTAATTGAACTGAAACTTTAATCAAGATCAGTGGGCCATCCCCCCCCCCTCCCTCCCGCCTCCCAATGATGATCGGGGGAAATGGTTAACTCAGGGGAATTTTCATAGTCACCTAGGAAGAATTAGACCCCTGCTAGAAGTGACCACCCCTCTTTTCTACCTCACAAAAAGTAATATTATTTAGCACAACCTTTTGTTTAGACCAGGGGTGGGCAACCTTTTTGGATGAATGGGCCAGATATAAGGAGTGAAAAATTGACTGGGCCGCACCTAACCAACGACCTGCTGTTGATTTCAAACCTTCCAAGCAATAGGTGTATACTTAATCTGTATTCACAAAAACATAATGTCAATACAGTACAGTTGATAATTAATGGGGATAATAGGCCTACCTGACAGCATCATTAGTGCCGATAAATTCTAAGCAGCTAGCTTGTTTTTTTGGTGATGATGTAAAATAGATTGATTTTTTTCTTTTTCTTAAGACATCTCACGGGCCGCACAAAATTCACTGGCGGGCCGCATGTTGCCCGCGGGCCGTAGGTTGCCCACCCCTGGTTTAGACCAATTAATATAGACCAAATTTATAGTCTAAATATGCCTCAGAATGCTCCATTTAACATCTAAACATTTAATTTTCTTCTTAGGGATGACCCCCAAATGTACTTCATGGGAGTCAACTTCAATGACCCCATGATCGCACCTCTCCTTTAAAAATCCTTGATTCACCTCGGGCTCTCCCATAAATATTTATGCCTCTATCCCAATCAGTTGACATATAAGTTCTAAATATGCCCTTCCCCACTTTTCCAATCCTGTGCATGCCAATGATCAAAGATCTATAACAATGCTACAATTTTGGAGTAACAACTTTAGTGAACACATTCATATCAGGATATTAAGGCCTTCCCTGTGCCCTGTTCTGTAGGCTAGACTGTTACTTAGAAACACAGTTCATGATCCATGCCTAAAAAGCACAAAACTACATACTCAAATATCCGATAAAAGTAGTGAATTGCCATGTTTCTTTTCCACATTCTTCTTACTCATCTAAACTGCCTTCACAGCCACACAATTACAATACGTAATATTCTAATGTACGTTAAATCTGTCAGTATACAATACTGTTCCATGTTTACACTGAGGATTAAAAGTCAAATAAACATGTAATTATAAAAAAAATTTAAAAAAGTTGGAGGGATGGAATGGCTTAAAAACTTTTGACTTACGCCACGTATGTCCGTAGGAGTTGCGTTCATCTGCAATAAGATGTTCCTGTATTCCCTCCTTATGGTACCCAAGTCATCGGTTTCCTGCGGGAGCGTGGCGCTTCGTATTTTGTTATCGTACACGCCATAGCCCATGAACTTAGTATCCTCCTTTGGCGTACCGGCTCTCCTCACCTGCCAAGATAAATTATTGGCAACTGTTGAAACAGTTCAATTTCCTGTTATGATATTTATCTGTCAAAGGATCGAACAGCAAACAATATCCCAAGCAATAAGGAAATCACCATTATAGTTTAATATGTGATAAGAAAAATTACTTGAAATATTAAATATTACAGAACATTCTTTAATACACAGACGTCACAGTTTGTTAGAGTATTTAAACAATGGAGAAAATGAACAAAAACATTAAGTCATTCAGGAAATTAGGTACATATCATAAGATTTACATTCAATTTC
>JAIPMN010144646.1:0-22128 GCA_020650975.1 Apostichopus californicus
TATTTATATCCACTATGACCCAATTGGTACATGTTAAGGTAACCTTATTCTTTTCATGAAATCTGGGGACATGTGCCCGCCCCATCAAGAGCTAGTTAAGTATTTATTGTTACATTGTTTACAAGGAGAGGTGGAATTTTGATGCCCACTATGGTGCTTAGTTTCAAGGATGATGGTCAAATAACTTAGAAAGAAGTCTTTTTTCCAAGTTTATAATCTAATGCCAAAAAAAAAAAAAACTTTAAAAAAAGATGACTGGAAGTCTTATTATTCATCACTGATGCAGCGTGATGCTTGTCATGTAAATTTATGAACAATCTATGAAATTTCCTCAATAATCTGGGTAGCCTTTATCCATAAATTAACTTTTTGCATTTTTAGTTGTAAACAACCACAGATGTTTACTCTACAAACATATAACTTTGAAATGATTCAGGGTCGTAATTCTTACAAATTTTTTAATATTCCAGGGACAATACATCAAATCAAGGGGCATAAATGAAATCGGTGGATTGTCCCTGGAAATCGGTTGACGTCTGGTCACCTTAACTTTTATCTACAAAAGTTAATGCAAGTCGATTAAATGCAATATACCTACGCCTCGATTGTTCTATTCAGGAGCCTCGGAGAGAGAAGTACACCAAGTACGTCCATAAACCCACTGTAGGACTCCTTCACAGAGGGCAGCATATGCACGGTGCAATGCCCATCTCAGACGGCGAGAGGTACAATCTAATCATCTGGATGAGATCGTCAAAGGTGCGGAACAAACTCTGTCCGATGTGCGATAAAGAACCCGAACTGGTGAAAAGTGTCGGCTACGGAGATGGTTACACGCGGAAGGAGGAGTCAGTCGATGTGTGTAGTACCCTCTGATATGATGGGAAAGCTCTGTGTACTATTCATCAGTGCATTGAATGTGTGCCAGCAGATAAGAATGAACTATCATCATAAGGTCCTGAGTTCGAGTCCCTCCAAGATTAATGTATATTGTCCAGTTTATACAGAGTTGTTGACAATTGGCAATTCATAATCATGGACGTTAAATATGAATCTAAGAGACTGACTTCGGTCAGCTTGCAGCTTTGATAAGCCAATGATGGCTTCCTCGCGAGTTCCTGCTTGCAGGAGGATCTAAAATACAACTATAACAGCCTACAGAGTGTGCACAAAATTGATGTGCCAGCTAGGCTATAGTAAAACTTTGCACCTAACCTATGTGTGTCATAATGAACCTACTCCTGTGACAAAAATGGACATATTACATTTAATGGGGGGAGGGGGATTAGGAATATCTACCTATGCATGGTCTATCTGTTTTTCTGAAATGTCCTATCAGGATTCACAAGGAGGCCGTATATACCTATTATACGTATTTCATGTATGACATACATGTGGACATACATGGTTATGTGGGCTGCATGAATAGGGTTTTGATATCTCACTAAACACAGAGAATTGACGCTGGTTCGATTTGCTGCACCTAAGGCGTATAAAAATGAAGAAGTTAGTGGTACCACAGAGACATGAACAAATGTCTGGCAAAGTGGATTACAGATCACAGAAGTGCATCAAGCTGTTATGAAGTGATTTCATGTTAGTGGCAATTTGTGGGAAGTTGATTATCATTCCTGAAGAGATTTACGAATTGAACGTGGCAAATCGTTTGCGATGAAAAATTGTTACTTGTAGATTACTGTCATATTAAAACCACAACCTGACCCATTTTTAGTTACATTAAAATGATACGCCCAAAAATGCTGCTGCTGTCCAGAAAGAACATGTTTCTCCCATGTTGCAGCTTCTGTGACACAAATTTAGAACTGGGTTTACACAGACGATTTTAGTCTCATTACTCCCCCAAAATCGCCCTCAATGTTGTCATTTTTGGGTAGAATCACCCTTGCGTGGCCTCTGTGTATTTCTGACACTGATTTAGCCCACCTTTTTGTAGTTCTTATGTTGTGTAGTTGAAAGGTTTTGGGCTTAGTATTTGTTATAGTATGAAGTATGTATATCAATAAAGTCAAAGAATGTATTCATATATATATATACATATTGCCTGTATTGAAAACACCATTAGAAAGTATACTGAAGGTTGGTTGGTGTTGCCCTCAAAGTTGGTAGGAAGACCAAAATTTGCCAAGCTTTGACACTTGTATTCACTGCCTCCATAAGAACATACTCTCTCACCGAGACACTCCTACTGAAATGTTTGGTATAATTTGGAGGGATGGCATCAGTTTTGAAAACTTCTAGCAAATTCTTGGCGTGCTGAAATTTAGGATACGATACTTGATGACAACTATGTCTCTTTAAAATAGATATTTATTGAAAGAAAATAGCAGTTTTGTTCTTGATTTATAATTTTAATCATCATGACAGTACTAATAAATTGAGTTGACTTGTAAAATAAAAGTTAACAAAGAAGCTATGAAGTCTTGTCTTTTTGTTAAGTTTGTCATTTTCTATCAGAAGATTTGAAATGAAAATATTTAAAATCCTTTTGAATGACACTGTTTAGTTCCTATTGTATGAATCCTTTACACCATTTCAATTATTTGTTCCATATTCTAGGAATATATAGAGGAACTTTTGGGGCATTGCTTTTGGATAATTTTTGGTGCTATCTTATTACAATATTACATATACCTTATATATTAGCATGACTTATTAAACTTAAATCTCCAACTAAACACAAGAAGCTGGTCGAAAGTAGAACTCTGTGGTTATTTTATGTTATGATCAGACAAAAGATCACACATTCTATGAAATATATGAGATAATACCCCCATTATAATGGCTTATGGGTGCAAAAGTTTGAATTAAAATAAATGTTATGGCAATAATAATAAAACAAAAACACAATACTAAAGTAGAACATTTTATACATTGGGAGCCTGATTGGATGAACCTTTTACATCATCCACAGAATTTTTTTATGTAAGAATTAGTAGAGATATATAAATTTCTCTGATGGCAGCTTTGTACAATAAATAATAATTGTAATAATCATAATAATCAGCAGTTATGTTTACGACGCTAAAGCGACCACAAATGTGGGAGAAACCCGCAATGGCTTATGGATTACAACTTACACGTCGGGTGGCTTCCAATTCAACTTTTTAACTCAAATTTGGAATCTCTTCAATTTCGAAAGTCATTTCAGATGGGAAAACCGTAGATTAATTGCAAAACCCAACTTATGACCCGGCCGGGTTTCGAACACAGAACCTCCCGATTGCTTATCCTCATTGCTTCAAATGCCACCGCCTTTATCCACTCAACCAGAGCACCGGTTTATTAACTTAATCGTCTATTAAACTTACGCTTGAGGTTAAGATAACAGCAACTCACAGCTTGCGCTTCAGCAATGTATAATTATCGTGAGAGCAACAAAGCAGGTGATAGGGGTTTGTAGAGGCATAGCCGGACTATTATCAAAGCCTTTGTTATAGGTACCTAGCAGATTGCAATTATTGTTAAAAATGTTTAGGAAAGGGAAAAATTGTGATCCAATTCTCTTCTGCAAATCATTGCCATGCTAAAATATGGAATTTCAAAACAGGTAGAAAAGACATGGGACATTAATCTACTTTTCGTGTTCTTTAATATCACTGTACATTCAATTGTCGCAGATAATCACAGCGATATATGTAAACTAGAAAATCAAGGCATCTCTAACATGTCAAGGTGGATTCTCTTAAATTACTTTCTATTAATAAATATAAAGTTAACATAAAATATAGAAAGTTATATATTACAAATGAAATACTAGGGTGTAAATTTTATCTTCTGTATTGAAGGTCTTACTGGATACAATTTATATTAATAATATTATACAGAGACATGGTTAATATAGCAAACCATAATGTCATCAAGGCATACAAAACATTATTTTTTAGCAAGCATGGCTCTCCATGGATATGTCACTTCAGTTGTTCTATACACTTTAAGGCTACTCTCACATTTCTCTCAATAAAAGGGGCAAACATAATGATCTACACTGCATTTTGAATTTAGCAGTTACGTGAAAAATTTATATGCACCAAAAGATGCACATTCCCAAGAATTATGTAGTTTACTTTTGTAAAATCAAAGCATTGCTGATGAGTGGGGAGGGGGGGGGGTCCCCTAGACACTGTACCAGCAGGCTACTAGGTTTACGGTAAAGTTGTGCATTGTACATTACTTTTCCAATGGATTAACCCCACACCCCATCCCTCGCCCTTCTTCAAGAATTATCTACAAACCACCAAAATGCCCCGAAAGACTCCCCACACCCCCCCCCCCCAGTCAAAAACAACACAAGGAGTTGTTCCATACTCCAAATACTTTCCTTCAATTCTGTATACAAAACTAACATAATGATATCAAAACAAGTTCACCAACATAAATGTGATTTATATCCAAACGGTATCATAATGATATTATTATGCTAATATATAAATTGCCGGAAGGATTTGCCAATACTCAATAATAATATCATTGGCTAACTCATATTGCTCTGGTCTACCACACACCACAGCTGTCATTCATCCACAACACAGCACTTAACACTTTTGAGATGATAAAAAAGAATTGTGGCTTTTCCATAGCACTCCAAAAGGGCAAATTTTGGTTCACAGAAGGTAGCTTAAGTTGAAAGTCTATAAAATTCTTGTACTGACTTCCATGATTTCCACTAGGGCTTGCTGTTTCTTTCCAAATCGCTTTGGAGACAAAGACGTTAGCTGTGCCACGGATGGAGTCCCGACACATAACATGAGTCACCCATAGCAGTAAGACTGGTGGATATCTATATCACGTTGTGTTTGGTACATCTTATCACAGGATGGACAGATAAACATATCCTGCTTGGTGTAGCTGTCTCCTGACGGAGGTCTATGCCTGGCTTCACTCGTCCAACCTTGTTTAACAGGTTTGGTGGAGACCTGGCTTTTACCACCTGACGAAACAAAATTTTCATACAATTACATAACATGGGCACCAAAGGCAGAAGGCTGTTTGTAAAATTTTTATCTCATTGATTCCTCCTTACAATAAATAAAAACATTGACTGGTAAAAGGCTACATTGCATTTAAAATTTTAAATGTTTCATCCAAACCATTAAAACCAAACGCAGCTGTGGTCTTGCACTAAACCAGTGATTTCTTATAACATACAAATTCTGTTATTACAAGCACAAAAAGTATGATACATTTCTGCACGTCTGAACGTTTTACATATTTGCTATGCGATACCACATGAACTATACACTGCTATCCACTAATACTGTTTGAGGTGAAACATTACTCAAAACATTTGGTTACCATAGCAACCAAAGAAGATATCAAAACGAGACAGAAATATTCACCTTTGGCATCGCCAACCCCCGTAGATAATGAACCAGTCTTCTTCAGTTTCATGTAAGCCTCAACGCTGGCATTTCTCGACATTTCATGAACGCTCTGCTGTCTCTTGGCTAAGGAAGAAGATAAAGATGGAGCAGTAGATGACAATTCACAACTTGATATCTCTGAACACAGCCAGGCAATTTACTTCCTATACAGACAGGGTCATGTGATGCTTTTAATGGCAATGACAACATATATTCTGTTATTAGATAGTATGTGTAACTAGTAGCTGGCTTTGTAAAATCAGTAAAGAAGTAATGACAGATTTAAAAGAACACAGTTACACCACTTACTGGTTTAGAGTTGTATTCTTGAAGTGCTTGTGCAGAACTTAACTCATTTGAAATTACACAGATGGGTACACATGACTTGATTCATATTCAAATCACAGAAATGTGCTTAATGAAATCCGGGTTATTTCTAAACAAATTAAACAAGTAGAAGATTTTAAATCTTACAACAATTTTCATTAGTTTTTGTTTTTTCTCTTTACATTTTACATTTATTGTTATGCTGTTCTTCTCCATACTGAATCACTTTAAATTTGGAGTTTGTTTGTGATGATGCAAGTCACAGGTTTTAAGTTGGAAGTATTTAACAAGAAGCTTATGTTAGTTTATCCTCAAAATAAAGAAATCCTGCTGAAACAGCAATCTAGGGCTTGATTTTGAGCTAGCAACCGGCTAGTGGCAATATCCCATCTCCATGTTGCACCAGGCCTTACCACAGAACAATGTGCAATATATCATTGTCTTCATCGTTACAAGTGTAACAATAGCTTGCAATCTCTTTCATATTCTGGCGGCTTTGCTAAACTCTGACCCCCCCCCCCATTATCATACTTTCATTTATCAATAAACATCTGGTTCCCAGTTTTTGCATCATACCTGATTTTGTTGAATATTTTTGTCTGTTGATAAGTTTCTCATCAGAATTGGGTTTGCTTCCTTTCTTTGCTTGGTAAGAGCTTGTGTGATTATGGTTGACTAATATCGTCGTTGTTGTTGTTGTAGTTGGTTGTATCGGCTCTAGGGTGCTTCTATGATGACTGCTGGATGATAAAAGAAAGCAAAATATTTATTCTGATATATGTAAATATTTTGAAGGAGTTTACAAAGATCTCTATTGTATATAAGCTAAATATGGTTATTGGCATTTTCATCTCCTTTAACTACTATGTATTTTACTGCCCCTTGAAACACTCTTACCAAATCTGTTCGTATCTTAACTGTTCCATGACCTGTCAATATACCGTACAATTTACAGCGTATAAAAATTACACAACAATAGCAAAGCGCATCAACTACTGGCATCTTTTTCAAGTCTGTAACTCACAACTTTGATGTAAACATCTGATTATCTCCATTGCTATTCCAATGCATTCATCAATCATGTACAGATCCTTGTACAAATCACTGTGGTGAATTCCACCAGCATTTTTCTTTTTTTGTAGCAGTTTTGATTGCATTGGAGTGTCTCTCTCACAACTGCTACACATCTTAGCACTTGAACAGCAATCAGACAATTAAGGGGTAGCCTTTTACGACAACGGATATTAAATTATTCCCTGTAAAGGAAAAGCAAACCCACCCATCATCACCGACCTGTGTCATAATTATGCATGTTGCAAACGATTTACATCGTGCTCCCGAAACACCCAGGTAAAGTGTTGAGTGCTACATGTATACTTTTTGGTTTGTGTAACGTAAAGACGGTGTTACTTTTTGAACGTCACAAAGACCTTTAGAAAATTGATACAATTCAGTTTGCCAGGAATATAACATACTATCGTAGCAAAAACAGGACAATCCTGATCCAATCGGGATGTATGGTAACCCTATACATGGTACAAGTGCAGCAGTATCACACAGTTATAAATGGTCCGATGACAAATCAAGACAATCCAGTGCTGAGATAAGAAAGGGTGCTTGGATAATCCTCGTTCGACTGTACTTACTAATATCACATCGATCAGGATGTATGTTTCACTATCTGATGAAAACAATTTTGTCGGCCGGTAAAGTTTTGATGTATTCAACATCTGTTACAGGTTCATCCCATTCTACGAAAATCCTTGTTAGAACACTCATGACGAGAATTAGTCCATTAACCATAGGTTGCATTTTTCAGCTCTCTTGACCTCAACTTACTGAAACTTTATCTCTCCGGCAAACAGACTGGTGAGTTTGGAAGAGTTGATTTGTTCTTATCTTGCCGTGTCTGCCTTGATCTGATAGTGATTTGGCTACTAGCTATGTGAAGAGTTGCATAATAGACGGATAGGCAGCTCAACTAAGGTGCGAAAACATGGGACTGATCACTCAGCTAACCAACTGGAAAAAACCTGCCGTTCAGTACAAACGGCAGGTTTTTGGATGCAACCTATAGCAAATAGACACTTTCACTGCATGCTTTACCTTGCGGAAAATAAGTTATTCCTTTCTTGGGTTCTTGGGGAGATGTCAGAGAACCTTTTAGCTTCATTGCTTCTACTGTTTGTACCTACCTGCCAAAGTGGGATGGCAGGACCATTTATCTGCAAACAAAACAAAGAGTTGATTATAATTGAATATTTACATGGCTTATTTCCCACCCTACTGAAACATTTAACCTAAAGTTTACTACATCCAGTATGTGTCAACAGGACACAGAAGAAACATACATAGATGTTTTATAATATATTTTCAAAAAAATCTAAAATTATTACCTTCCACTTAATCATCTTCATAAATTGCAGATTTCATAATATGCAAATTGAAGTAATGTATTTGTGATAAAGCTTAATTTTACTATGGCTCAGACATGTAAGACCTCCACTAAGATTAATCAGGTTCTGTTAGTTTAATGTTCTTGTTGTTATTTCTTTTAGTGTGTTGACGTCTGTAATAATAAATTATTTTTTTTGTTTTTAGGTTTTGTAAAGCGCCTAGAGGCCTTTTGGTATTTGGCGCTATATTAAGAACTTATTTATTACATTATTATTATTATTATTATTATTAATAAACTTACCTGAATACCGGTCTGCATTTTCTTCTCATCTACCCCCTCTTCCCTTCCGTCTAGCAGTTGAGAGATATTCTTCCTTAACAAGTTATTTTCTTCCTCCAAGACTTGCATCCTGATACTGTTGGCTTCCACCTGATTCTTCATGTCTCTTTCCTCTACCCCTGAGGAAACAGATACCAAAGTTACCTTCTCAAGATTTTACTCATTTCTTGATGGATAAAAAACCTCTTCTCTCAGTAAACTGGTAAAAAAGCTATCGACACCTCCAAAAATTTAAGTTGCATTATTCATGGATGCAAGAAGTGCTTCACTTTCATTACAACAGTTAGGCTGGAATGGCAAGAAGATATACTATAGGGAGTGTATTTCCGTGGAAACAAGAACATGCTGTCTTCGCATATGTCCTCCATGATAACAGCAATTCCTGTGGATACTTCCTAGCCAGGGTGTGGATGAGTTTATATTGCCTACAAGGTTATTTTAATAATATGCAAAGGTTGGAAGTCACGTACAACAACAATAATACAGCTAGAAACAGGCTTGATTTACACATCTGAGGTTTGTTCACCTGCGGTTTCTTCAATGACACTAGTTGTATTTAATATACCACTGTAATCAGGGGATTTATACATAACATCCGTTGAAACAGAGACTGGTTCGGTTCAACTGTCAGGAACCATAGTTTCCGCTTAAAGAAAATGTAGTGGGTTGGTGGCCATTTTGTGTGAAGGGGCAAATTTGATACTGTTTATTGTTATTAGTAATTAATGTCTCAATATAGGTCATTTTTAAAGGTCATTGGTATTGGCCTCATAATTTTTTCATTTTTAGGCCTACATTGTTTTATTACTTTGAAAACTACTCCCCTGGCAAAGGGTTCTGGCCCATCAAAATTATTTTCGAACTTTAAAGTGCCTCTTGCTGTATGAGCTTCACTGACTATTATAATTTGACTTTCTGAGTTATTTGCGGAAAAAATACTGATAACCTTCTCAGGATTGAATTTCAAAGGACAAAATCTGAAGCAATCAATTACATGTTAAGACGATATAAAATATAAAAGAATATAAATGAAATAAATAAGGATCAATAGTCCAGGGGTAACATTAGGCCATGACAGGGAGCTTCAGTACTTTATATTCAGCATTGACAACAGCAAACTCCATTACAAAACAATTAAACATTGTACTAATTAAATTAAAATATAACAAATTCAAGAACAAATTGCTCGATGATGTCATCTTTAGACTTGATCAAGTCTTCAGCCTTACGTGTTATGAAAATTAACTCTGTGATATCTTCCGAATGGAATAAGATTTTTCTTAGCCGTTCAGAGAATTGTCAATGACAGTTTTCTCTATCACATAGTCTGATCATGATGGTTGAGTTTGTGTCTATTTTTATATATTTCGTTGGGTTGGGAGAGCCAACCCACACTTAGAAAGCACTTAGAAAACAAACCTTGCCACCTCAATGGCAGATGGGAAACCTTGCCACCTCAATGGCACATGGCAAACCTTGCCACCTCAATTGGCATATGCCAAACCTTGCCACCTCAAGATGGCAAACCTTGCCACCTCAATTGGCATATGCCAAACCTTGCCACCTCAAGATGACAAACCTTGCCACCTCAACGGCAGATGGCAAACCTTGCCACCTCGAATGGCAGATGCCTAACCTTGCCACCTCATGATGGCAAACCTTGCCACCTCAACGGCAGATGGCAAACCTTGCCACCTCAAACAGCAGGTGCCAAACCTTGCCACCTCTGCATTGTTATTATTCCTATAAGGTCCAACAATCATTTTTGTATCAAATCTGCCGGCTACAAATATTAAAATAAAAAAGGCGAAATATTTTTTTGTGAACCAATCATCCTGTAAAGGGGTACCTGTCTTTCCTGGATTTGGTACCAACGTCGGGTTTCGTTCCGGAAACTGGACAAGGAGTCTCTCCCTCTCTTGACCTTCTTTAACTTGATCTTCTAAGGAAATGATTATGTCCTTCAAGTCATTGATTGACTTCTCAAGGAAATCTCTCTCCTTTTGCACCGTTTCTGCGAGTTCCTAAGATTAACGAGAACAGGTATTATTGTTCAACGGTATTCTGTTGTAAATTACCCGCTGACATGTAAACAACTTGTTGTGCTACCGAGTATGTACCAGGTTGTCTGTCATGGATTAATGTCATTTCATTTAACTACCTATACAGCAATTGTTGGCATATCAGTCGAGAAAAAGATTAAGAGAAATTAATCCTTGTGTGAACATTGCAATAGGAAGAAGGGCAAGAATTGACTTTAACATGCAAGTATCAACTGCCCTCCCTACCAAACTCTATCGCCCACCCAAACCCCCACCACATCTTGGACATCCCATAAATGTCATCTGTGGTTACAAGTTACATATGCCCAATGGGTTTTGGTGTAAAGGTTACTTCCTCATAAAGGAAATTCAATAACAGTTTCTTCTAACGTCATTTAGACACCATGATCAAGCAGGAAATTTGCCATAGCTGCCAAGATCCACTGCAGCAATAATAATAATAATAATATGTGCTATTTATAAAGCGCTTTCCAATAAAATCTCAAAGCGGTGTACAGAAATAAATACCTAAAATATATCAAAGAATACAAAAAATTGCACCAGGTAACTAAAAATAGCAATACAAAGAATAACAAGGAATAATTAAAACATAAGAGCAAATATTTACATTACATTACAAGTATAAAGTGTTTATATTAAACATTTAAAAATATGTGTTTTCAAATCCTTTTTAAAATGATTAAGATTAGTTAAGGAACGGATATTTCCTGGAAGACCAAATCATGGGGGCAGCTGCTGTGAAAATGGCTGTATCAATATCAAACAAGGCTGTATCAATATCAAGACAATAAAGACTGACAGTGCCTAACTGCAGCTCTAGCACAAAAGAATATGTCTTATGCAGCCTGGCTTCAGCCCCCTCAGCATCCAAATTTTGACATAATGCCTGATGCTCAATTCAAAACGTAACATGTATTTTGGTTCCAACAGTAAAAAATAGTAATATATTCACATTTCATTTACAAATCTCAAGTTTATTTCATTCCCCCTCCCCCCCTTTCAAATTCTTACCTTTTCTTTTTGAAGATTACTTTGAAGTTCCTTTCTTTCACCTTGCACTTGCTGTAACTTATTTTGAAGATCCTCATTATGGTCCTCGGCCTCGGCATATTGGTCTCGCAATTCCTGACAATCCTTGTCCAGCTCGTCGGTCCTCTGGGCCAGAATGTCGTGCTTGATTTGCATTGCCTGAAGAAAGACAAAACAAGAAACTTTGTGTTTGCTAGATTAAAGGTCAACCCAATTATAGTGCGCACTTTTCATTTGTCCAAGTTCCTGTGTTGACTAATGTGTTGACATATCCTGTTTCTCTATAATCTGGTGTTTATCTCTGTCTGTTTCAGACCTGCCAACTGCCCCCCCCCCCTTCCAAGATGTAAACCTAGAAATTCCCCTCGACAAAAAAGTCATGTTAAACACACGGTTTTAACACAATTCCATTCAAACCAACTTTGCATAGCCGATTTAAGATTGTAAATGAGACAAGGATATCAAATGGGACGATATGTAAACACATCGTTATCATGGTAAAACAGTGAGAGTTGGCAGGTATGCTGTTATGCCTTCCTCTTATGCTTACCTGCTCCTGTTTCTCCACGCACCCATTATTACCTGTCCCCATACCTCTATCTTCTTCATCTTACCTGTCATCATCCCCTTTTCCTCCTGTCTTATTTATCCAAATTATCCATGCTCCTGTTCTTGGCCTGTCCCTGTGTCTCTATCCTATTTTCCCAACCTATCCCTGTATCTCCATACCTCCCATTCTAACTTATCCTTGTCCCTCTATCATCATTTTCCTACCTGTCCATGTTTCTCCATACTCCTGTTCTTGGCCTGTCCCTGTCTCTCTATCCTATGTTCCCTACCTGTCCCTATATCTCCACACCTTCCATTCTAACTTATCCTTGTCCCTCTATCATCTTATTCTTACCTGTCCCTGTTTCTCCATACTCCTATTCTTGGTCCTGTTCCTGTATCTCTATCCTATGTTACCTCACTGTCTCTATATCTCCATACCCCCCTTCTAACTTATCCTTGTCCCTCTATCATCTTCTTCTTACCTGTCCCTGTTTTTCCATACTCCTGTTCTTGGCCTGTTCCTTGCCCAGTTTTCTGTTAACATCTTCCAGTTCACTATGATTGTTCTTGAGTTGCTCTGTCATCTCCATCACGTCACTCTCCAGCCTCACAATTTGATTACTCATCGTTGTATTCTCTGCTACAGACTTCTGGAGTTGCTTCTTGATGACATCTAACAATTAAAAAATTTTCATGGTAAGGAAATATGCAAATATGCAAAGATAATTTTGGCTTTCCACAGGACATATTTTCAAATTTGTAATGTTCTTTAATAACATATACTGCATAGGCAGACTTCAATGAAACACCCCTGAGGCATTTCATCTTACAGTTACCCTTAACAAAGCCTTACCAACATCCCCACACTTTCTTGAAACCAAAATTCCATGACTATTCCATGATGAAATTAAGAAATTCTATGACCTTGTCATAGAACATGTATGTACTTTTGCTTTGGGCAATCTTCCAAAAAGTGGCTAAACTTATGTCCCTGATACAAAAGGAATAACTGAGTGCTTATATTTGTTGCTGTTTTTCTTTTATGGGTCTTCTTTTTTCTTTTTGACAGTTTTGAGGATGAAGTTTGTTTATCATGAGGTTCTGAGCAGGATAATGTTCTATGTTCAAAAACTGCTATACATTGGTAATTTAGTAGAAAATTTTCCAACTTGCATGGCATTTTGGCTACGCTAAAACACCTCAATAAACGTGTGATACATTATATCCTGGCCCAAATTTTCAAATTTTACTCACCTAGATCATTCAATGCATCACATTGTTTCACAAGTTCCTGTTTAAGTTTAACTACTTGTTCATCTATTTTTCGTTTCCCTTTCACCAGATCGTCGTAGCTTCTCTCCACCACAGACATGGATTCTCGGTGATTCTTTTCGATGTTCTTAATCTTGATCTCGTACTGGGCTACCTGGCTCGCCCGTTCAGTTCTCTCCTTACTCAGTAGATGGGTCCTGTTTGAATCAAATCAAAACACAGAAATCCAACTACTTCACTGAGAGTATAGATACTACTCTGTCTGAACAAGTGGTGTAATGGGTGGGGTAAGATGTTATGTTCAATGTTGTTCTAAGATGTTATGTTCAATTGTGTCCAGGGCAAGGGTAAATGGAGGGGTGCCAACTTTGAGTAATGTTGGTAAACTGGAGGGTGCTTAGATGCAAAAGAATTTTCCACTTTTAGGTTGTACTGCACAGACACATTATATATTTATGTAATGTACAATGATAAGATTTTTGACATATTCTGTTTGCCAGAGAGAGGGGGGGGGGGAGGGAGTGCCTGATACACCTGAGTTTATTCATGTGGATTAACCCTACGCTCCCCCCCACCTCCCCTGCACCAAAGCAGATATATGTGGTTGCACCCCTACTGAGACCAGACACATATTTGTACCTTAATATTCTCGATATTTTCAAGTTCTCTGATGTTAAATATCAGTAGCAAAATATCATGTGTATTCATACACATGTACTGTACTTATGATATACATGAATGGAAAACCTATTTCCCACTATTTGTAGTGAAGCAGAATGGTGCACACTCTAGACACATAAACCTCTTCCAAACTTGGTTATTCGAACAGAAATTTGGTCATCTCTGACGACCGGACAAAACTATTAAAGATGTGTCCTGCCATGTATATCAAAAGGGCTGCCAATCGAAAAGAAGATATCGGATGGCAAATTAGCCTTAAAGAGGCCATGACACGAAAAATCCAACTAATCGAGAGTAACTTTCTCTGAATCTATGAGAAAATCTATGTTCAAAACTATCCTCATCACCTTGAAAACCTCAAGGACTAATTAGTAATTAACGTTTTAATATTCGCATCCGAAAATAGATATCTGAGAATGCGATTTCACAACAAGACAATGATGACGTCATGTTAGGAACACAAGTGCCAAGCCCAGGCATGTACCGGATGCGCGACGATCATACCGTTCCATATACACGCACATTTACACTGAGAGAACAACTACTGTATTACGCTATATCGTTAGAAATTTCAAGTTTGTGTTACAACTGTTGTAAAATATCCGAGAGAAATGGCGGTCCGTTGTGTTGTTGGGGGCTGTATAAAAATCATAACCCATGCAATTAGCCTTCATCCATGGCTGAAGGACGAAAAAAACATGGCGATTATGACCAAGTTAGTGCACAACACCAGCGCCGATTTCACTGGGCCTAGCCAGTATGCAGCTCCATATGAAGCGAACACTTCACGGAAGCATACTAAGATCCCTCCTTTTTGTTATGAAATCAAACAAATGGACTTTAACGGTTCGACATAAAAGAGTCATTCTTCTGTCAAGTAATCCACAAAAAAACTACTCTGAAGACCAGATCGGGGAACAGGAAACCTCCAATGGGGCAAGTGGCGATCGTTGGGAGGTAGCGCGCCGAGCACTAGTAGTACTAGTATTAGCGTTACTACACTGAAGTCGCAATAGACGAAGAGATTTTGCTGTATCATCTAAATTAACACCCCATTCATTGCTCTATTGTATACTAATAAACTATGAGGTTAGCTTCAGAAGTGATGGGTTACATCTTCTTGTGAACAAATCTCAGTGCCCCAATTTATTTCTGGAATATGCTGGATCAGTTAGTTATAGCAATAATTTCTTATTCCTATTCCAGAAAAACCATTTTTTATGTTGTGGAGGGAGTGGGGGTAATGGGAATGGGTCAAAATAGGTAGGTAAAAAGATTTTATTCCAAAGGGTGTTTAATTAAATCTCAAAGCGATTTATTTTAAAGTCACAGAGCCAAAAATTCACACAACGTAGTTTAAGTCTTAAATCATTGAACAAAATGTATTCAATATCAGTTCTAGACAGTCATTCTGGACAATCTGAACAAGCCTGTGACTAAACTAACATTAACAACAATCATTGTATTTTATGACATAAAAGTGAAACTGGACTTTCCATAAACATTATCATTCTTAAATTACACTAATGTAATTTGTGACATCAAAGGAGGTTTAAAGAAAACAACTTACATGAAATGTTTTGCTTTAAGCCTACAAAGCAGTTGCATATCCATCGCTATCAATCGTTGTTGTGACAAATTAATTAGAATACTCCAGAAGCAAATACAATAAAGGGTTATTTAAACCAAGAAACACTGCTTGAAGTAACTCACATGCAAAAATGTTACCCACGCACGACGACACATACAACACTGACAGGCAACGTGAAACACAGCATCACACGCATTAAAACAATCGAAGACCATTAACAGGGTGTACTGCTGAGTTTCTGAAGAAAGACTGTAAAACAAACCAAATGCTGCTGAAGAAACAAAGTCTAAACATTCAAGAGTTCTGCTGCCTCCATTGGTCTTTATTATGACTTTTCTGTCAAATATCATTGGTGATATGGATATTTTGGCTTCCAGATTAAAGGTACGAAGCAAACGTCTGGGAGGTAAATGCTCCTAAAAAGGTCAAAGCCCGTTCCCGTATGCACATATTATATGACATCACGGTCACGCCAATACTTGTGTCCAAATGCTTCAAAACATGCCTTTTCTTTCATTTTGATGTTGGGTCTGGAAAATAACCTTTTCATCCTGAATTAAAAGTCTTGAATTTCAATATATCAACACTGAGGGAACCCTGACGGATTGATAATCCAACACAATCGTAGTTTAGAAATGGTGTTTCTGGAAGAATTTCTCAACCAAGGCTTCCTATACAATGAGTTTTCTCCTGGCAACTTGAATCCAGTGTAATGACCATTGGCTGGAAACTCACTTCTGATCCTTTGGACTGCACATGATGGTAGCACAACCCTGACGTGTCTTGCTAGGAACCCCAAGTACAATTGAACCTGTTGACAGTAGGCTATGTATCTGTACTGCCTGGGGAAAAATTTATGAAAGTTCAAAATGTATTAATGTTGGCCCATGATGTCCACAATAACAAGCAGGCATACAATGTACAGTTATGTTTACATTTGTTGTGATTTTACACCTTCCATGTATCATGAATCATTCTTTTGTTTCAGAAAATTGATTTGCAAAACTCCAGGCCAAAGTACTAGCCAAGTAATAATAAGTATGATATAACACATATGCCTACCTAGCATGGCTGCATAATGCAACTTACATCCCCCAGCCAAACTTTCAGTATGCAACCAACCCTACTAGTACTAGTAATAGCCAACACACAGTACATATGGGTTGTAAGTTACCGTAACACAACGCACAATACGGTTTAGTGGGTTCCGCGAATTCCAACAACATATGCACAAAATGGACTGGATTTTGTTTTTAAATGCTTTGTTCATAAATTCTTACCACGTTGTATGTTCCTTGCAATCGTTTCGAACGGATTTCTTCTTCGATATGTTGTGGAGCTTCAATTTCGGCTCGTTTAACAGGCTCGAACTGATACGGTTCTAACACCTCCGGTCCACCCTCAACGTTCGGTTTAATATT
Organism: Apostichopus californicus; assembly: GCA_020650975.1. Classification (NCBI taxonomy): domain Eukaryota; kingdom Metazoa; phylum Echinodermata; class Holothuroidea; order Aspidochirotida; family Stichopodidae; genus Apostichopus; species Apostichopus californicus. The sequence continues at coordinate 17,055 of JAIPMN010144646.1, forward strand.
GGCATGATCATCGCCTTCACTCTCTGCTTCGAATATGAGAAAGGGCACTCTAATTATAGCCCAATTTCACTGCTTGGTGAAGAACCACTATCACTTTGAACTTCGGTTGCCGCAATTGGTTCTGGATCCGCCATTTCACAGGAAATTTTGATTTGATATCGCACTTGTGATCGGTGTTTTGTTTAGTAACTACTAGTGGTATGTGTACTTGTCTACTATGTACGTGAATGGTATGTTCGGAGGATCGTAAGCAGCGACGACAATGTGTTCAAAACGTGACGTCACATGACGTCATGCGAATCGGAAAATTTTCGAGTAAACAAAGTTTCAAACGCCGAAAAGGGTAAATTCATTCTCAATTTTCGACTTGAAAAATCAAGTTTTAAACTGGCAGAGTGGTTGATATATGTTCTAGAGAACATTCTTTGATGGATCCCAAAAATATAGGACTTTGAAATTTTCGTGTCATGGCCACTTTAAGTATCTTTTTCATTAATGAGTGTTAGAATCATCTTACTTGTCTGAAAGAGTCTTGGTCAACTTTTCGCAGCTCTGCTTTGAATCTTCTAAGGTCGATTTCAGAGGATTAATCTGAGCCATCAAGTTGCTGAGATGAGCTCTGATCCGACTCAGGTCTTTCTCTCCTTCTTTTCTCCATCTCGCGATGTCAGAGGCGGACATGACCCCCTCCGTCTGATCGTCCCGGTGCTTCGAGACCGCAGACGGGAGTCCCTGCGCCTTGCAGACGTCGACCAACATGTCGCCGACATCCCTGAAGGAGAGTTGGACCTGGTAGCAGGCATCGCAAGGTACGAAGGACGTCTGTAGCGTCTGAGATGCTATACTCCTAACATCGGTAGATACCCGGCCTGGAGAGGCAGGATGATCCACACCAAGGACGGACGGATTGAGATGAGTTGCACCGAAGGGACCGGACTGCGATTCTGACTGGAAACGAGTCTGATGTTGAAGTTCTTGGTTAATGTTCTCAAGTTTGCTTAAGGAGTGAGTTTTGGATCGGTTCTTTAAAGAAAAAAAATGACAATTTTTTTTATCCGGTAGCAGTTGGAGGACCAGGTGCTGATTTTTACCAACAGGGATAATTCTGTCAGGGGTGTCATGGGGTAAGAGATAACCTTACCTCCTACTGGACAACCCAAACCTTGGAGTTGTCCAATAAGCAACCAACTTCCTATCAAAAAGAATGTAAAAGTCCCACCTAACACTATAAACATTGAGTCTGTTGGACAATCATCCTAAATAACTGTTTGTAAAACTTTACCACAAAGTCTATGTCGAGACATCTAGCAAACCTCCCTAAATCTACTCTGATCAATGAACTATGGTATGGAGTATTTTGATTCACTATACCTACAGTAACAAACTTGAAAAGTGTTACTCATTGCAGTATACGCTGCTGGGGTCATTTCACAATTACCTGCAATTTGAAAAACATCACATGAGGGTGCATCTCTGATTTATTTTACCCGAATTAATACAACACAAATTCTTTACCTCACTCTGCAGTTGCTGTAGAAGAAGACTCAACCGCACCATTTTGTTCCAGGATCTTTTGACGACCAATCCAATGGACATTTGATTCCCTACCATCTGAGGGTTTGCAGTGGAGGGCCTCGCCGATGTCCCTGAGAGCATCTGATCCATGAAACTTGCAAAGCTTTGAAGTAGCAGAACCATTCTGTCAGAAAGGTTCATAAAGGAAATGTGCTTCAAAAGTGAAACAAGCAAAGTTTTTTCTTAATCCCATTGCTGCCAATTGGAAATGAACTTAGCGAAGGCTGTCATGAGGATTTCCTTAAACAAATACAATTACAACAACATCTTTGATTCAATAGCTGATGCAATATTGATATAATTTCCCGGGAAATTATCTCAATATCATATAGCTAAATGTAATATTCAGGGTATAATTTAGTGTTCAACTTTTCTGTGTAGAAGTTTTGAAGGCTCTGGACTTTTCTCTTATAAATTGCTACAGAAGATGGAGGGGAAGGGGTTAGGGGTAGGGAAGAAACCAAATATTCATTTTCATTAAATTTGACTTACCTGTCGATAACCATCTCAAAGAGTTTTATGTGAGCCACCTGATTATCTTCTACATCCTCATCGTCATAGCGACAATCGTCCAGCAATTCTACGATGTCCAGATCACTTGATATCTGTACAAAGTCAGATGAATGACACTATGAACCTATGTGTAATAAGTCAGGTTACCATTACTCTATATCCTTATTAGTTTACAAATCCAGTCTGTTACCTAGGTTACCCGAAAAAACAGATTACAAAGTCTAAGATTTAAAAAAATATATATATAAAAAAAAGGTTTAATGTAAGGTAAGCAAAACAGAAACACATTGGTTCAACTCCCAGATTCATAACTGGTTATGAAAATTATGATGCAATGATCAATTTGAAATTTGTTTAATTTATTTTATGAAGTACATTGTACAATAATTTGTGATGTCCTTATTGTTCATTATTTGTGTATTTTCTAATTCTAATCAGCCTAATCAGGGCCTTGCCACGATTCAAACAATTGTTTGATTTTAATGTTAACTTGATCATACTTTACCAACAAAAAGTAACATTCCATTATATATAAATATATTAATATCCTAGGTTATATAAATATAAATTCATAAATGTGGAAGAAAAACATAAGCATGAGTTGATGTACAGATTATTGCAAAATGAATTCATCCAAAAACAGTGAATAAACTGAATTTTTTTTATGTCCCAACTATGAGACAAGGTTTGAAGCTGGGATGAATAATATTTAATAATTGCTCAAAACTTGTTATGAAAGTTGTTGTGTCATTCTAATGTAAGTTGTCATAATGGATACTTTATAAAAGGGACTCGTTAATTTATGTAAATCAACACAATAAGGTACACGAGAATTATTGAACTTAGGCCACTGCCAGAGTTAATGAATTAAACGAATGATGCATAATATTTGCTCAAGGAGATGCTGGTAGTAATTACCTTGTCTGGGAATTTCCAGGAGGGGTACCTGACAGGGCCAACCCTAGAGATGACATCACTAACAGCAGCTTGCAGATCGCCTACATCACTTGATAGAGACTCGATGCAGTACTTGCTGCCAAGGAGATAAGCCATCACTCAGTCTGAACATAAATAAAGAGTAATACAAAGTATATATTAGCAAATCACAACGGCAAGTAAGGATTATGAACGTATAGAAGATACACAATATTACATATGAAAGAATTTTAAAGCATCTCTTGTGAATATCTGGGAGCTAATTCTGCTACTAAAACAAGAGCATAACACTGTGCCTAGATATGCTTGATATAGGCTTTATGTCGTTGGCTAGCATGTGAGTAGTATTAGCTGCCAACAAAATAAGGGTTTTCACATTACCAACAGATATGAAGATGTGTGCCCTTAAGTACCTATCTGGTTGCTTGATTACATGGCCTTAAACAAGGGATGTTATCTCATGACTGTTAGTAATTAAATTTGTACAGGTTGCACAATGGCATTCTGAATGATCACTCTATGCTCTCCCAACATAGCTAGGCATATGTCCTAACTGACTTTATGGATGTGAATGATCCTTAAGTTACTGTAGCTTAGGCCTAACCAAGTTATGTGTAAATGCTGTGAAAGGGTGAGCGCTGGTGAGTAGTTTTAATACGCTAATTATGTAGGACCTACAAAAGGCTAGGCACTATCTTAAAAGTTAATAACTTACAAACAAATTGTTGAAGAGATCGGTTGACCTCTTTAAATATGTAATACTAGTCGACCATCACCACAACCAAGAGATCTGCACTCTCAATTTTTTTTTTCAAATGAGAGAGAAATTCTACAACGTACATTACTGGATACCAAATTCCGTCTTCCACTTCGCAATACAGGCTATGTGTGCATGTACGGATACATGTACCAGAAGATGACAGGTTGTTTGAAAAGCCTCATTGAAGGTAGCAGCCACTAAGAGCAGACACTAACAGCAGCCACTAAGAGAAAAGGACAGTAAGACATGACACACAGTACTACAACTGCGGTCGTGTGTGTTAGTTATAACTGACACTGCAGTCGAGTGTGTTGTTCAATTAGTGCATAAATAAGAAAGGTTTTTTTTCTTCCAAATTCGATTAAGTTTAGTTATCAAGCCTACTGAGATGTCCGGTTAGCACCAAATTAAAGTAGAAAGGTTCCTCTTTCACGTGGTATACCTCTACTATCGGTAACAAAAATTATTTCTTGACCAAAAGTGGCCATAAAGTTTTAACCCCGATACGGACATCTCTAAACGCGCTGTATATACGTAAAGTATAATGATCAGAAAACTGTTTAAATTTTTAATTTTTTTTCTTCAAAATCGATTAATTTTAGTTATGGAGCCTACTGGGAAGTCCGGTTAGCACCACATTAAATAAGAAAGGTTGCTCTTTCACGTGGTATACATCTACTATCGGTAACAAAAATTATTTCTTGACCAAAAGTGGCCTTAAAGTTTTAACCCCGATACAGACCCCTCTCTAAACGCGCTGTATATATAATACGTAATGATCAGAAAACTGTTTACATTTTTTATTTTTTTCAAAATCGATTAATTTTAGTTATCAAGCGTACTGATATGTCCGGTTAGCACCACATTAAAGTAGAAAGGTTCCTCTTTCACGTGGTATACCTCTACTATCGGTAACAAAAATTATTTCTTGACCAAAAGTGGCCATAAAGTTTTAACCCCGATACGGACATCTCTAAACGCGCTGTATATACGTAAAGTGTAATGATCAGAAAACTGTTTAAATTTTTAATTTTTTTTCTTCAAAATCGATTAATTTTAGTTATGGAGCCTACTGGGAAGTCCGGTTAGCACCACATTAAAGTAGAAAGGTTGCTCTTTCACGTGGTATACATCTACTATCGGTAACAAAAATTATTTCTTGACCAAAAGTGGCCTTAAACTTTTAACCCCGATACGGACATCACTAAACGCGCTGTATTATACGTAATGTGTAATGATCCCAAAATGATTTTTTTTTTCAAAATCGATTAATTTTAGTTATGAAGCGTA
>JAIPMN010144928.1:0-10132 GCA_020650975.1 Apostichopus californicus
ATGAATAGCCAATGAAAACATCGCCAGGCTAAGACACGCCCTTTCATATGACACCACTGTGGTGTCAGACTGTGTAAGACTGAGGATAGATGTTTGCGAATAAGAAACTGATACCACGTGGTGTCATTGGCAATGCCATAACGGGTTAGAAAATAATAACACTACAACAGTGTCAATAATCTGACACCATTATATTTAGAGAGTAACTGACATAACTGTCCCCAAGGGCACAGAAACAACGCACACCACCTAAAAAGCACAGCAGATGGAGCGGTTCTGAACAATTTTTTCTACTGCCACAATTGCCTACGCCTCAAGGGCATTACCTAAACATACCTTTTCAGTCTCGACATGACTCGCCCGGGATTCGAACTCACATCCTCCCGGTATTTAACGGATACTCTAACCACCAGGCTCTAAAGGCCAGGGCTGTATTTACAACCGAATAATTATATCGATTCTTTTCTATTTAATATAACACCATATACTTTTCAATGTTCTGTAACGCCACCGTCACTGGTGTGCCAAGATGTCTCGGTAGTACAGCTGGTCAGTCGGAGCCGGGAGCAGATGAACACAAAATTAGATGAAATAATATAGGAGAGAAACTTGGTTTTATGAATATATTGAGTGATACTATTTACAGAGTAGGTAAAAATATATGGCAATAATATGGCAACAATACGATGACCATTCACTATGAGTCTCGGTGCGCAGGGGTCCCGCAGCGTGGGTGTCCCGCTGCGTAGGGTTCCGCTGCGCGAGGGTTCCGCAGCGCGAGGGTCCCGCAGCGTGGGGGTTCCGCTGCGCGGGTCCCGCAGTACAGCAGTTCAAACTCTGAAATATAAACTATCTTCTAGCTCTCGACTCTGTCACCAACCTAAGTCCACAAGGCCAACATACAGCACAGCCGGGCGAACCGATACACAAGAATTTCGGTATGCCGCCCTTAAAATCACCCAAAACATCATTTTTTATACCCTGGGAATATCTTAGACTGCGTACAAAAAAAGGTGGGCGGATATCGACCAATCACATCGCGCAACTAAAGTCTATACTACTTTAACAGCCAATCGGAAAGTGTCTGCACTATTTCCCCACAGTACAGTAGGCCTGCATTCCCGCTACCCTAATACCCCAACCACCTCAGATGGTAAACCACGCCCACGATACGTAGAAGGATGCTCACAGTCTACTTAGCACTGTACTGTACTGGAAGCTTCCACCCATCAGCCATACCCGAGCTTGTAAAAGGATTGCGCATGCCGAGAAATAAGAAGATGCATTACATCCAGGGTGCGATCCAGGGGCCTGCTTGACTGTTCCCACTATCCGACCGCGACGACTTGGCCAAGTTTAAAACAAATATAATTGTCCGCGCTTGCGAGGTCATATTCTACAGCTAATATAACAAAAATATCTGTACAGTAGCCAGGGTTCGTGACCCACAAGCTCTGCCCACCGAGAAAGAAACACTACGAAGAGACAGGAAAATGTGAACAACCCATACGCACATGGTCGAAACTGATGCACCAAGAACGTGGCCTCCGCCTTTTCCCTAGGACTAATGGGTCACAATAATGAAAAACAGCTATGTACAAGAAAATAGTAACAATAACATAAACGATAAAAATGAAAGGGAAATACATTAACGAGGAAAACCCGCGCGCTTTTCCCGTTACAGTACTTTTCAAGGTTCACAATTAATTGTTAAATAAACTTTACAGAATACAATGATTTCCACCCTTTTAAAATACTGTGTAGGCTTCTCATTTATGGTAATTTCTTAACAATGACCATTTATTTCCACACCCATATATATCATTTACTAATTAAGATACGTAGCGTATAGGATTTTTTTGGCTAGAAAAACCTTCTAGATTGTCGCCGAAAACGAAATTTCCCAGGACAATTTTGGTAAATACGATAGGCTCAGATGAATTCTAAGCATGTATTCTGGACATGTTTATGTATTTTTTCGGGAAAGCCAGTTGCCTACCCTTACATTTTGAGGCAGCCATGCAAACATTTTATTAGTTCCAATCATATCTAATGCGCGCAAAGCGCGCGAACAATTCGAGGCTCCACATGTAGCCTATTTTTTTCCGAAGAGCATTTTGAGACAGGTAGAAAAAAATTAAACAGTTCCAACCAGACCTAACCGAATGTTTTTAGCCTCTTCATGTGCGCTTTGGGATTTTTTCCTCAATCCTAAATTTTGTATGAAAACATTACGGTACTACAACAAGTACAGCAATAGTCCGAATTGACTATGCGTGAAGCGAGAGAAATTTTTGACCTGTACATGTACTTTTTCGTAAGAACAGGTTGCCTAGCCTTGCATTTTGAACATATAGGAATGAGTGCAGCACCACCCAGACCTAATTTTTAGCCTCTTCATGCGCGTTTGAGAATCTGTTTTCTAGGCCTATATTTGCTATGAAAACATTACTAGCAGCAGTCCAGCACCAACCGATTCGCGCGAAAATGTTGAGCCTTTACGTTTACTTTTTCGGAAGAGTGGATTGCCTAGGTTTTTTGAGACAGGTAGGGAAAATAATAGCAGTAGCCTATACAAACCAGAATTTTGTAGCCCCTTCATGAGCGTTTGAGGAAGTTGTTTCCTAGGCCTATATATTTTGTAGGAAAATCTAACTACCAGCAGTCCACCACCAAACAAGTTTACTGCGCGCGGAGCACTCTAATATTTTGAGCCTCTTCGGGTTCTACTCGCACCAACGTTATTTTACTGCGCGTGCAGCGTTCAAAAATGTTCAAACTCCTATCCATGTAGGTTATTCTATTAACAAAACTACTTCAGTATGTATGTGTCCTTAGATGCTATATTCTCTCAAGTCACTTTGTAGGCTACTCCTATGTTCAAAAATTTAGATTTACTCATTGTTTTGTTTTAAATTATTATAATGATCATATTTTTTAGTGTCTTTTTCAGAATATTAAAGAATTATTATACCACTGAATGTGTAAGGTGGATGGCGGGGTCTTGAATTACTAATACTGGCAACCGATTATTCATTTGCAATTTAGCCGTAGAATGGCACGTTATACTCAAGTCGAGCCATCACATTGAGGTGGATTTCAGAAACGTGCGAAGAAGAACACAATGAGCTCGCGCTAAGCGCGCCAAAATCTCAGTGTAAACATATCTTCGACAGGCTAACAATCATTTAATGTGTGTGGATGTACGTATCAACATACCATTGTACAAACCTGTAACCGCCCGCGAGGCGCGCTTGTTAGATGATTTAATTTCGAAGTTGAAAATGTCCGAAAACAATTATACAGAAGTATATTGCATATATGAACTTATTAGTAATGGGTAAAACATAAACATGTAAAAACAGGGGGGGGGGGGATATTTTATATTATGTCCCACCATCTCAAATCGCGGGGCACTCCCCCCATCCACCCCCAGGGTTGCCCGTGCAACCTACTTTAAAAAAGAGAGGTATACTTCCCTACGTTTAACGTGGAAACAACATTGAATGTTACCAGAAAATCCAATCATCGATTATTGTCTCCCATTTATAATCTACCATCAATTCTATATCGATTAAGCCACGCCTATACCAGCAGCCAGGCTTCGTGGAAACAGAGTCGAGAAACTGGGCAACAGCCGCTTTGCTGTCGGTATATTTCAAAGGTCCCAGACTGAACGTATTTCCAAACACACGGAAGCGCTTGGACAAACCTTTATTTAAATACACGGGCCGACAAAGATATCTTTCTTGCTCACTCCTCTATTATGCAAAACATAATTAATTGGTAAATTTAAGCTTCTTATCGGTTAAAGAGCAAGTGACATGAAAACTTGGCTTCAGTTATTCTAATACCTTGTATTTAGTACATTGAGGAAATCCAAGATCCAGACCGATTTTCAGTCGATACGTTTATAAAAATAAGTCACATCTGTTATCGCGCGACATCTTGTGACGTTGACGGGGGAACCGCGGGAACCTGTCTGATACAAAATCAGTGCAAAACATATACTTTTAAAATCCCTGTAACAAACGAATTAAGACCCGATCTAAAAAAAAACTTACAAAATTGTGCAAAAGATATGAAAGAAGAATTTCATTACTTTGTGAGTACTACCTTCCGTCTTTCTCCTATCAAGGAATAAAATAGCAGCATTTACTGTGTAGAGTATATGAGCGGCCTTGGCATCGTTCCCCCCGTGACGTGTCAATGAAGGTGAAATTCCTTAGTAGTAAATTTAAATATGTTAGCTGTAGTTTTTTAAATAGCCCATTCACGTTACTAACGTGCATAACCATAAACACACGAAGCGGGTCGGGCGGGCCTTTACCAAAGTAAAAATATTGGGGGCTGAATTATGCTTCCGCCATCCACTTCAAGGGTAAAACACCGTATTTATTCCCTTTGTGGATATATTAAATAAATATATGAATTATAGGTCACAATGTGGTACTAGATAGCATACGATCCATAGTTTCTCAAACCAGTTTCAGCTTGAGAGGCATGCCAAAATTCTCATGAATACCAGCGGAGAGTGTTATAGGCCTACTTGTATACGTGTGCATGTTTAGGGCAAGTTTTGGGGCAAACATTTCTGGCATGCGCGCAGTTATTAAACCCCTGGACATTTTGAAAATGCCCATCCGAAGTTGTTTCCGTTAAAAGTTCATACCCCGGCTTTCTGGCTCGGGGGCGCTTGGGAATGTTTAATTTTTGTGAACATTAAGTGCCATACACGCACGCACCACATGCTACGAATAATTTCTTATTGTCGATACGTAGTGATCACTGCTAATTACATTTTCAGTATTGCATAGCAAACGAGAGGGCAATTCACTGAGTTGCTGATTTCATCGCCAAATCATGTGCAATGTCCGTTTACACAAATTCCCGATAATTTTAGACCATAAAATGCTACATTTCGTTCTCAAAATTTATAGGCTATTTATTTAGCTTGCATCATTGTATGCTAGTTATGGTGACTGTATGTGTCAAAGTTACATATTTTCTGATAATTTTTGCTAAAAATGTTTGAAAGTTTGGTAAAGATTCACCTTTTTTGCAAGTGTCAGAATATTCGCTCATAGGTTTTTTTTTTGCTCCCAAAAAATTACCAAAAAGAGATTTTCCCAAACATTTTTATTATCTTAATAAATTTGTTGACACGTGATACTAGTTTACTTTTACACCGAAATTGAAGTTATCGGCCAAAAGATGTTTGTTTTATGTCCAAATATGAAAGATATTTATTTTTCTCCAAAAATCATCATTTTGTCCCATTTCTCCTCTCTTCCAAATTTTGAGAGTAATCCGCGATTCGTATTTCATTAGATATTTCCGAAAAACCATGAAAAATCTGACGCACACACACACACACAAATATGCACACACGAACAGTGGTAGCGTGTATGCCTTACTTGACCCCCTTGTACCCATATACCATATATTACCCCTTGATGGCCGCTACGCACACGCACCGACCATTTCCATTGCAATCGTTGCTATGGTGATAGGCAATGGTGTTTATAGGTCCAATTGCAATTCGGGCGATTAGATAAAAAAAATAAAAAATACGTCAACATTATCTAACATGACGCGCGCAGCGGGAATTTGTTAGGCATTTTTGTTCATCTATATCAAATTTTGCAGCTCTGAGAACTACTATTTTGTTTTTGCATGGTCCTTTAAAGGGCGCATTTTTAAGTCGGAAGAGGGAGGCCTCAAATCGCCGAACGTACCCGGGGAAAGGTGGGGAGGTGGGGGAAGTTGCTTGGCCTAGATCCACTACTGTAGAGGTCTTTTAGGTGGATCAAGCAATGTAGCTGCATTTATGCAATTTTTGTCTTGGGGACAGGGGCGTGGCCAATCTTAATTTTTTAGGGGGCACAATCATTTCATGGCGCGTAGCGTAGCGACAAAATGTTTCTCAAAATTGCCTCCCAGATTACAGGAAAATGGCATTTCCCACGCCTTGTAGGCCTAAGTAAGTTGTTAATTTAGACACAGTGTTACATGGGTTCCCTGTCACATACACACGTCGCAGCATATTGTACAGCTGGAAGACAGTATAAATAACTATTTATACTAGGGGATACTTTTGTTATATAGTTGCTCAATCAGTCCTGACCTATTTATGTTCTAAATACAAAATCTAATTATATACCATTTAACCATTGTAACATAAACAACAAGCAATATAAGCAATTGAAAGGCACCGTAGGCGTACGAAGCTCCGCAAACCTGACGGGCGGAAGTTGAATTTCGAAATGCGCGACACCATCATTAAGCTGAGCGCAACCATTGGTAAATATACCTCCTAGATCGCCGGAAATGACACTTTCCAGACCTTGCAAATTGCTTGAAAACCTCCTTTAATTTGAGTTCTCTTGAAGAAAATTAATTTGTTAAAAATGTTACCGCCCAGTGGCATGCGCAAGATTTCATAGGTAGGAACATCAAATACCCCGACTGGATTTCTGTTGGGTAGAACTGAATTTTTCTGTAATGCGTAACGGAAGGACACATACTGAGCGCAGGGCCAATCGCCAAGTAAGGGGGGGGGGGATAATTGTGTCTTAGTCCAAATTGGCGGGTAATTGCTCCAAAGTGAACAATTGTGATGATGCCGCCGAATACAAATATACACGCTCGCGGAGCGCGCGAAAATTTTTGCCCACTCTTACACATGTTTGACCATTAAGATGGACTGCAGCAACATTAAAGTTGAACAATAATCAACGGTCACAAATAATTCAATCCTCAGCCCCTTCTATTTTCTATCCTCCATGCACTTTTTTTAATCCCCCGACTGAGTGATTACCCCCGACTGACCACAAAGGTGGGGGCATGGCCCCCGCCCCCCCCCCCCCTTTGCGCACGCCACTGTGTCGGACACCCTTGATGTTATTATCCTGTATTTAAAAGAACAGATAACTGACCTTCTTGGATCGCCCGTAGGATTTCATTATCGGAGAATGTTGTCTTCGATTGGAACGGCATCATTGACCGCTTAAAATTTCCTAACTTTATGGTATAATGCTTTACAATCCATTATCCATGCCAATCGATCAAAATGAAATCAATGCCTATAATATCCTTGTGCATATAAAAGCTTAAAATTGTGATGATGTTGCTTTCACCGTCCACGGAAAGTAGACATACATCGGGGTCATATTGACTTTACTCGTCCGCCTTTTATTTTGAAGATTGACACTTAGGCCTATAACTCTCTTCGAGCTGGTTGGTCAGCTCGACAAACCTTGATCGCAGTGTATATAAGTTGTAACATTGTAGTGAGCATATTACGAAGAGCCTTCCCGCGTTTTTTATTTTTTTATTTTATAGGTCGGAGTCATAACAGACGCAACATGTTTGTAAAATGATGTACAAACATATTTTTACTTGTAATGCGGTTATGATATCCAAATCAATTGTAGTATAAGAAAATCATAGCAAAGGTCACTGCACTTTAGATTCAACAAACTATTAGATTTCCGGTGCACACATTTCTTCTCATCACACGTTGTGCCGGGGTGGGGGGGGGGGAGGGTGGGGGAAGTATCCACTATTTCTTTCAAGCCCCTTGTTCTCTCATACATGGCGGTATCACGCCAAATAATACATCATATGAAAGGTAAATATCGTATTAATTAGTGACAAAAGTTTGAAGAAATTTCTATCAGGCTAAATACCCTCGTTTTTGAGGGTGGTGGGGGGGGGGATTTCCAGAGCCCGTAGCTCTCTCATACTTGGCAGTATCACGCCAAATTATACATCATATGAAAGGTAGTTATTGTATTAATTAGTGACAAAAGCTTGAAGAAATTCCGCACCTATTATATTTTTTCATATTGAAAAATATGGCACTTTCCTAAATTTCCTCGTTTTTGAGGGGGGGGGGGGTATATTTCCAGAGCCTGTAGCTCTCTCATACTTGGCGGTATCACGCCAAATAATACAGCATATGAAAGGTAATTATTGTATTAAATAGTGACAAAAGCTTGAAGAAATTTCTATGAGGCTATATACCCAGCCGCACCTAATAAATATTTTTCATATTGAAAATATGGCACTCTCCTAAATTTCCTCGTTTTTGAGGGGAGGGGGATATTTCCAGAGCCCGTAGCTCTCTCATACTTGGCGGTATCACGCCAAATAATACATCCTATGAAAGGTAATTATTGTATTATTAGTGACAAAAGTTTGAAGAAATTTCTATGAGGCTAAATACCCAGCCGCACTTAACACATTTTTTCATATTGAAAAATATGGCACTTTCCTAAATTTCCTCGTTTTGAGGGGGGTATTTCCAGAGCCCGTTGCTCTCTCATATTTGGCGGTATCACGCCAAATTATACATCATATGAAATGTAATTATTGTTTCAATTAGTGACAACAGTTTGAAGAAATTTCTATGAGGCTAAATACCCAGCCGCACCTATTATATGTTTCATATTGAAAAATATGGCACTTTCCTAAATTCCCTCGTTATCTCAATACATTACATGTATAGAGATATTGTAACAGTAAGTGGGACTCTCTCTTCTCTTAAAAAATTTTCAGCGTCTTCATACAAAGTTCTTTTTCTCTGGAATTTCCAGAGCAAGAATATATCATATAGACCAACAAAAGTTACTATTTTTTATTCCAGAATTGTATCTCATTCTATGACTTTTTCATCGATTTATGTCCAAATCGGGCCAAATCGACCTGAAACACCGTTTTGCAGACCTATTTTTGCACACGCTCCAAAACTTGTTTGTAGGGAACTTTTGCACACGTTTCCCTGCATATTTGTTAATTATTATTCGATGTCTATGGTTTATTATGGGCACGTGACATATTACTTCTCAGCGATTGGTTTGTTATCTGCTGTTTTATGTATTATGAAAGAGAATAGAATAGAATTGTCTTTCAACAGTGGTATCGTCTAAGATAGGGTCCTATGTATTATATATTTTATTAACATTTTAAACTTTCATTTGTTGTTTACAGGTAGGTATGAATAAGAATTTTACCACCTCTATATGACATTTTATGGCTTTTATTTGCTTTATTTGATGTTTAAATGATTTTTCTTTCTTAAAACAACACTGAGCTGCCGCCCCTACTTTTAGTAAAAAGGTCCGTTTTTGATGATTAAGCCCCGCCTCCAAGTCTGGTTTGTAGCAGATTGGCTATGACTCATGACAGCTACATGTTAAATATACGAAAATGGCTACCCTCGCGACCAATTTTCTGTACTGTAGTTAGGTACGCGAGGTGTAGTGTATTGCATGCTAATTACATATACACATTGTGTACTGCTGAATGCTACATAGTACATTTAATTTATATAAGGCCTTCGTTTTTGCAATATCCATTTAAGGATAATTCTGGTGTTCAGGTAGCTTTTCAGAGCAAGGGCCATGATAAGTTTGTTTGATTGCCCTTCATGTATTTTTGTATTATTACGTATACACATTGTTGTACTTCTGAAGGCTACTTAGGCCTAGGCCTAGTGCATTTAAAAAATATATATAGGCCTATTACTGTATTAGGCTTTCAGTGATTGCCACATTAGCATTGTAATGGTGTTCAGACAGCTTTTCCTAGGAAGGACCAGGGTAAGTTTGTTTGATGGGTACGTATAAAAGAGAAGCCGGCCATAGCATCACAACTTTTATAAGACTATAAAAATTGTCTAAGGTTATGACTTATTTATAAGGATATAATATGTATAAGGTTATAAGAAGTATGTTTAGCTTTCTTTTGAACCTGTGATGTTTGACATCAAATGTACAAAGAATTAAAATAAACTAACAAAATGAAGAGGAACTGAGGTGGCTATTGGGGGAGGAGGAGGCCACCCATCACTTTCAAATAAAAACTTGTAATCTTCCTTTACATTATTTTTTCCAAGTCATAAATCCATGAAATCTTCATGTCAGAAAAATTGAGATGGAAAAACGTGGGTTGTTTTGATACTTGGAAGTGGACACAGTTTTGATGGTAGTCACCACTACAGTCTACAGTAACATACAATAGGTCGATAGGCCCAGCTCTCAAGGCGGGCATCAAGAATATGGTCGAGTTGTTCGCCTCTTCTAATTTGGCCGTTGTCATTGACGTCAAACTATATGACCAAAAAGTC
>JAIPMN010145002.1:9811-22003 GCA_020650975.1 Apostichopus californicus
CGTCCCGATAGTAGACGACAGGCTTGCGCCAGCGTCTACGAAAGGCAGTGTCGGGAAGTCGTGCATGGTCCGCCTCCATGCGCAACCTGATGTCACTTTGCACGAGGGGACAACATCCTCTGCCCTCCAGACGTCCCCATCGAAAACTAGGCGGCATCTGCGACACCACAGTGACTGGCCTGATCAGATGACGATGAAAGCCACTACCGTGATGAGGTAACCTTCTGGTGAACTGGTGCCACGATAACAACTTAACTCTTAATGTCGACAAAACTAAGGAACTGATTGTGGACTTCAGGCGGTACAAAAACACAAGGACCCTCTGATTATAAATGGTTCTGCTGTAGAGCAGGTTGCACACATTCAAATTACTAGGCACATTCATTATGGACAATTTGTCTTGGAATGAAAATTCAGATGAAATATTGAAGAAGGGACGTCAGAGACTAGTCTTTTTTTACGGACTCTTAAATCTTATGTTGTTAGTGATCTTATTTTAGTGAATTTCTATCGTGCAATTATAGAGAGTATTTTAACAACAAACATTTTAGTCTGGTTTAGTCGTGTGAGTCAGAGGGATCTAGGGAAACTACAGTCAGTTATCAGGAGTGTTGAATGTATAATTGGCACTAGTCTACCATCCCTCCATTCACTGTATCGGGAGCGAGCACTGAGGCGTGTAGATTGTATTATGAAAGATCATTCCCACCCAGCATTTATGCATTTCAACTTCCTTCCCTCAGGCAATAGACTACCAGCTTTTAGAGGTTCGAAGCGTTTCACGAACAGTTTTTATCCATCTGCAGTGAAGATTTTCAATGCGCATCATAGTCGCTAACTTATTTATCACTCCCTGTATCTTATGTTTATATGTTCTGAATTCTGTTTTGTTTGAATAAGCGCTGTTTATCGTACAAGTATACATTTTATGGTTCATGCCCTACATATTTCTCATCATTCGTACCTTTTTACATCGTCACTTTTATCGCAATGTTTGTATACCATTGTCGATAGCCTACCGGTATTTATTACTCATGCAATATCACTTTTATATGTGTTTCATCGTTATGCGTTTTCAATTTCATGTCTGTTTTAGAGCTCTTGTGGCTGAATAAAAGGCCTGACTTTAGAATCCGTACCATATGAATGTGATAGCTTACTTTTCGAATCGGCAGAATAATTAACAACTGTATAATCTCAATGAATAGGTGCGTCGCGTGAATGATTCGCTTGAATGGATTAAAGGGGTACAGTTTTTATTAAAGGGGTAGAGGGGGCAGAGTTCCAAATGACAGTCTTTAGTTATTTTATTATTAAAGGGGTAGAGTTCAAAAGGAATACAATGAGCCACAGAATAACATTCTGTATTTACTTTATTACTTTATTATAAGGGTATACTCGGTTAGAGTAAAGCTCAATGATAATAACAATAAAAATTGACATGCGATCAAATACAACTGAATTAAAGGGTTCCTAAACGGACGGACTGTGCCACGTGCTATTGTAAACAGAAGAAACGGAATACAGGAACTGAATGAAATGGTCCAGATCTTCATGCTTTACCTTCGAACGCACAGATGTTCGGCCAAGTAGCCATTCATATGGGAATGTTTTGTTCCATATGCAGGTAAACTTTTTTTGGCGTGCAGCCACTCATTCTCTATGTGGTTCGTACACGCTCCTGTTTCCGCGTTTACGAATTCCACAGAATGATTGACCTTCAGATGAGTATACCCCTCTTTACTCAGGCAATCATAAGCCTTCCAGCAGTCGGTGTGGATGATAGAACCGGGCCTAATCCACTTTTTATCTCCACATATTACATATATGGAGATTATCTCACACCAATCGTTTTCAGTTTGAGGGCTGTTTAAATGCCTACAAGTTTTTTTCGTCGTAGTGTACATCACAAGATGACACTTAAATGTTTTTTGGCTCGCTTGACCTGAGTTTCGTTTGTCAGTATGGGATGGTTCGGTAGTGCCGTTTGGCCGTGACGTTTTGTATCCCGCATGGCGGGTCACGTAAAAAGCAGACTTAAATGTTACTTATTGATAACATTTTAAAATGATCAGGTGATTTTTAATACGTAAACGTAAACATTTGCTCAATTACATCGGTGAACCTAGTGTTATTATTTTTTATCTTGACCTGTACCTTTCAAGTCAAATCCGTGCCTTTATGATAATTAGATAAAAACACACGGTGATCACGCAGTAATAAGTCAATATCATTGGTTGAATTTGTGATTCCAATTGTGATTGGGCGAGCGCTTGTTGATATGCTGGATGTTTGGGGTAAAAATAGAACTGCTGTGCACGCCTGCAGCGTGTGGGTATTTCCGTTTAGACTGTGCACGTGCTAGTACCACCAAATCCAACTCTTTACAATTAGATAGATCCAGTGCAGCGGAATATTGGGTATTTGCGTTCCATATTTACCAAATCAAACTCGCCAGTAGAAGTAAGCGGTAAGTCTATTTATTTAGTAAGTATTTAATGATGATATTTACAATTTTGGTAAGCCACTGTGTTCGATCTAACGTTACTCCGTTAGTACAGTGGACCTAGCGTAGGGCTAAGTTACAGCTGATTACCCAGCCATGCACAGAGTGCGGGCTGGGTCTTGTATCTTACTGTTTCTTCTTCTTCTTCTTCCTGTCACAGCAATTGCTATAGCTCGTACATGCCTTTACCGTGGTTCACCAAACTTAGTCACAAGAATCATTGACCTTAAGGGTACCTCAGGCCATGACCAGTTTGGGGTGAAAGGTCACACAGGGGTCACTAGGGTCAAAATGGTTAACTGTGCCAAAAAATTAAAATAAGCTGAAATTGCAAAATTGAATATCTCATCTTGTAGATCATGACCAAAGATAAATAAAAGTCAACCTTGACTTTTTCATCCGACATACGGTTAAGGGGTGAAAGGTCAATATGTAAAATTTACAAAAAACGCTACTCCTCCTACAGATTATGTAGCCTGATCATATGTCTTATGAATATGATAAAGCTTGAAGCCCACTACAAAACTTATTTTTTGAAATTTCGATCAAAGGTCATTTGGGGTCACAACAGTCAAAAACAAGGTCAAATATAAAACAAGCTCAAATGATAAAAGTAACTGTCAATGTGTTGGCCTTGGACAAACATAAAACAATGTCCACGGCAGGGCTCAAAATAGACGGGGCGAAGGGCGATTACCCCTACAAAGTTGAAAAATCGCCCCAGAAAAGAAATCACGGGGGCGAAAAAAATGCAAATACCGCTAAAATCGCCCTCCACGTGTGCTTTTTACGTGACCCGCCATGCGGGATACAAAACGTCACGGCCAAACGGCACTACCGAACCATCCCATACTGACAAACGAAACTCAGGTCAAGCGAGCCAAAAACCTTCGCCCGCCGACCTGCAGAGACAACCCCCAACCACCCACTGAAACATTCAAAAAATTACAAAAGGACGACCCGCACGCAGCGAAACGAAAAACCCCTCCCCAGCACACCAGCGTCCAAAGAAGGCAGCCCCAGATAAACGGCGAAAATCGCCTTCAATTTGAAGGCGAATGTCAGACTTCACCGCCTCCAGGACAGCCTGCCAACTGGCAAATTTCCCCCTGAAAACCACATTACATCTATTCCGCCAAACATGTTTTTTTACAATAGAGCAAACAAAAATAATGCTGTGCAACACCGCAACCGAACAAACTGGAGGGTCTACCCCATATAAAATAAAGCCCTGCCCTACCGACCATGAACGGTCTCCCGTAACACGGTCGGTCCAGGTGTGGAACCACTCCCATAAGTTTAATACAAAGCAACAATGCCAAAAAACATGAGCCCTCCACGTGTACTGCTCATGTACTGTACAGTCAACGGGCGCCGCACATTTAGAAAGATACAAAAAAATCTGACTACCAATCCTTTTGTTATAATATAACAGCTTGGTTTCTACGTTCGCTCAGACACCACCTAGCTAGCTAAAAAGATATCGGTTCGTCGCGTGATCATTTTCGCACACCCGTGTACTTGTATTTTTTTTTTCTCCCAGCTAGGTGGTATCCGGGTACCCGGAAAAAATTTTTTTTAGCTCGTATATCACGATTTTCAAGAAATTACATATTGGATGCTATAATAAATGAATTATATTACTGACAATGTTTTCATGTTCAAATGCGTAGGTGTAAGATAAGGTATAATACCTTACTCAATAATTTCTATTTGCTTTTGTTTCTTTCATTAACTTCATATAATTAACATTACTACTAACATCGCACTGCCGCCGCTGCTTATGCTTGCTCTTCACGTCTATTGGATCAGACCATATAAATATTTAGCTCTTAAATTTAGCTCTTAAACAGTTGTTACTACTACTATCTGTTATGCAGGCCCAGGGTTCGCATTAGCCGCGCGATTCGCGCAATTTGATCGCATTTGGAATAAACGAATAGTAAAAAGCCACTTGCGATTACTATTTTTAGTTATCCCGTATAATCCATAAACATCTCGTAAAATTCCTTGTCAGCCTTTCCTTCTATGAAATAAACCAATGAATAAATAATATCTTCCACATGGTAGCCTAACACCACACTCAGTCAATGGGAAATCTAGCTAAGCCTAACCATCTGTTTATTCGCTGAAATTGTGACGCATATTATAAGATATCCATGGAATACTTTCATTGTTGCTGTTACGTTCGACCACATGGTTGCCTAACACCACACTAAGTCAATGGGTAATCTAGCCTAGCCATATCTGTTTAGTGGCTGAAATTGTGACGCATTTATAAGATATCCATGGAGTACTTTCGTTATTGCTGTTATTTTCGACCACATGTTAGCCTAACACCACACTAAGTCAATGGGAAATCTGCCTAACCATCGGTTTGCATTTTTTTTTTTTAATCACACTTTGCGTAGGATTCGGGTAATAAATTCGGAACCGGGTAGTGTCGCGTCAGGCGGGTACCTTCGTTATTGCTGTTATCTTCGACCACATGGTAGCCTAACACCACACTAAGTCAATGGACAGTGCCTAACTTTCGGTTTGCAATTTTTTTTTTTTAAATCACACTTTGGGTAGGATTCGGGTAATAAATTAGGAACCGGGTAGTATCGCGTTGGGAGGGTACCTTCGTTATTGCTGTTATCTTCGACTACATGGTAGCCTAACATCACACTAAGTCAATGGGAAATCTGCCTAACCGTCGGTTTGCCAAAAACACCAAAAATTCGGCTAATAAATTAGGAACCGGGTAGTATCGCGTCGGGCGGGTACCCGGGTAACCCGTGCAAACACTAAATTTTACAGATAAAATGTTGTAAAATTTAATCAATTTGTAGCTACAATTTATACAGGAGAAACAGCCCTCGCAACACCAAAAAGAGCCCCCGTCATTAGTAAAACAGCCCTCGTAAAAAATATGCTTGTGCTGAAAGAGCCCTTGTCACCCAAAAATTATTTTGAGCCCTGGTCCACGGTGACCTCTTCGTCCAACCTATGGTTATGGGTCAAAGAAAGATCAAATCACAAACAACCTCAAATGGCAAAAGTAACAGTGTCAACATGTTCACCTTTGGCAGACATCCAAAATTGTCCACAGTGACCTCTTCGTCCAACCTATGGTTAAGGGGTCAAAGGTCAAATCACAAATAACCTCAATTGACATTGACCTCTTTGTCTAACTTACAGTTAAGGGGTCAAAGGTCAAAGAAATGTCAAATCACAAACAACCCCAAATGGACAAAAGTAACAAAGTCATCATGTTGACGTACTTTGGCAGACATTCAAAACAGTCCACAGTGACGTTTTCGTCTGACATATGGTTAAGAGGTCAAAGGTCACATTTCAAGCAATCTGAAATGGCAACAGTAACAGTGTCAGCATGTTGGCTTCGGACAGAAATTTGAAATTTGTCAATGTTGACCTCTTCATCTGACCTATGGCCATATGGTATATGAATGAACTGTAGTCAGTGTCTTTGGGTTGTGCTCAATTAGGGTCGAAGGTCATGCATGACGTCACAAGGGTCATAAACGTTAACTGTGCAAAAAAAGTACAACCAGGTCATAACACAGAACTAAATGTGCCATCTTGTAGGCCTTGATAAAAGATTAAGAAAAGTCAATGACTACCTTATTATATGACCTCTGCTTGTGGGGTAAAAATTCACGCAAATGTGTTAGTAGCCTATTCGACACACCCACTTTGCAAATTTACCCTTTTTCATAATTCAATTTAAATTAAAAGCTTTGAATCTCATGATTGTAATGTAATTTAAAGCAAATAGGCCTTCTCAAAAGAAACTGCATGTTAGAAGACAAGAAACAAAAACAACAAAATAAAAATAAAAATAGAACCAAAAAAAAATAACAAACAAACAAGATTTACAAATTTAGGCTCAAAGGTCATGAAAGGATAAATGGCTGGGTCTGTGTCACTTCCGTGACATAATCATGTCTAGTTTGTATTGTATACTATTACTAGGCTAGGCCTATAGCCTAGGCTTATACAGTATTGCGAAGTTAGGAACTCTGCTAAGATCGGACACCCTCATTTTCGTAATATTTCAGCAAGGGAAAAATGAAAACCTACCAGTTTTCAACTATGTAATAAAAATCAGCAATAAATTTAATGTAAGGTCACAAAATTTGACGATCTTTCCACAAAAAATGACCTTTCAAAAATATTTCTGGGAGGAACTTGGAACATTGTGTTAACTTGAATGGAACCTCGCAAAACTCAACACTTTTACCAATCAACCACAATTTTCGGTGAATAAAATGAATATATTAGGAATTGAAGGTAAGAATTAGACCAGTCTATTTCAAATATTTAATGCCTATGAACTTTTGGCCGCCATTTTAGTTGGCCGTTCGAACTATACTTCGACGTTGCCAGCATAGGCTAGGCTAGCCAATATTTTCCTGTACAGAAAGTACAAAATTTTGCGTAAATATTTACCTAAATTTCTGAAACTTTCACAATTGATATCTGCTAAGCTGATCTAATGAAGGGTGAATTTTGTTTCATACGGGTATTTCTTCACTTGAATGGTTGAAAATCCCCTCATATTCTGTTTTGAACTTTGCAGATTCCATCTAGTACTAGGCTAGTCGTACTCGTATGTAATATATCATTTCAGTAAGATTAATGCGAAGTTAGGAACAATGCAGAGTTTGAACACCCTCATTTTCGTAATATTTCAGCACTCTCCCTACTCCACTCCGACTTATAATATGCTTCAAATTTTTTAAAACATAGGCCACAATGAAAACGATGGAATTAAAGCCATCTAAGCATTCTGCCGCTCTCCTTACACTTGAAATATTTTTCCGTATAAAAGGATAGGCAGAAATAAGTATGGTGTAACTGGAGCCATCCTACCCACTCTCCCTGCTCCCCTCAGATTTAGAATAATTTTCAACATGTCTATGAAAAAGTCTCTGGGAAAGAAGAAAACAATGCCAATATTTGAAAGATGTTTATTTCAGTTTGTATGAAACGTATACAGGGGGTGTTTTCCGAGTTGCAGGGTATTATGCAACTTCTCCGTAATAAAAATCATGGTGACCTTCGGAATCTGTGGTAAATTTCCATTGCTCCCCTATGAAGCTTCAATTCAGGGCGTAGTAGTTAGGTTCGCTTGTTATAAGTTATAAAAGGGAATTAAAATTCTTCATTTTAGGAAATTTAATGTCTCTGTTTAGACCAAGTAAAACAAAATCTAAAAAAATTTAGGAGGCCCTTTTTTTTTTTTTAAATGGCCGCCCGACACATTTTTGGAGACTACCTGCGGGTTAATTTTGTACTTTTTCCTTTAGGTTCTAACTTCAATTGGGATTTTCACTTTTTAGCATTCAAATTGTAGATTGTGTAGTGAATCTGTTTTATCGCTTTACGCTTCACCAGTGCTTTTAATAGTTTTCCGATCTCATATTCCTGTATTTATCTGTACATGGTATATGTATTTACTGTTTTTTATATTTATTGTTTTATGTCATTGTATTTTCTAGATTGTTTGTAAAGCGCACAGATGCATCGCGCGTAGTGCGCAATATAAGATTTTATTGAAATTACAAAATATATAGACTCCCATGTAGATGTACATACTAATAGACAATTTCCACAGCATTACAGAGTGATGCTGAAGTCTGTTGAAAAATACTATTTTTTAAAATATTTTTTCAAAAACAAATTTTTCAAAGTATGACGAACTGACTTGCCTATGTGCCCATTTTGGACAAACTTTACCAGCACTATGGCCTCTGACGCCCCTGATCGCAGAGATATACTGTTTGCAGAGCAAATGCATACATGTCTAATTGTAACATATTGATACTAATATAAATAGCTCTATTTCTTCTACTTCTTCTCCCCCATCCAAGTGGTTATGTAATGGCTATGTCAGAGACTCTTCCACATCCTGTGCTCATATTCCCCTCTATAATTAGTAGTGAGCCAGTGGCAACAGTACTTTCTTTGTTCTGCCAAAGTTGCTGGTTGCAGTAAACATCTTCCCTACTCCTTTCTTTATCTTGGAAGGGATGCTTTGTCTCAGTTGTTTCATTTATAGGAAAAGCATTTGTATGCAGATTTAGCCTTGTGTAATTAGCCCTGATTGGTTCTCAGTGTTACTCTTGGTAGCTACGGTGTGTGTAGGCCAATGAGAGGGGTTAAGAGGGTGACATGTTTTTACTCTGTGGTTTAGGTGCTTCCTCTAAGGTGTCTTAGGAGAGAGAGGCAGGCAGTTTGGTTGTCAGCCAGTCAAAAGGGCATGTTAGAACTCAACATTTAAAACTAGCAAACCTTAAACAGATGAACAAAAATGGTCATGACAACTATTTTCCAATTTCTTCACAGATAACAGGACAACAAGTTTCAGCCGAAGCAACCTACACCATCATTGGCATAGATAACGAAGAGTAAGTTCAATTGACATAGAAATTTTAACAAAACACCACCCTACTATTCAAGTTAAAAACAGTTATGGTTCAGTTGTAGGTTTACAACATATTGAAAGTTTTGGAAGAAAAAACAGCATTCCATTACCTTTGAAGTTTTCACTTTCTGTAAAACAATCGGAAATATCTCGGTAGCTGCTGACCAGTAAATTCGTATTCACGTTTATACATGTTGTTATTAACAATCACTAAAATCTTCAACAATAATCTGTGATTGTTCTCAATCTGGGGACCTCAAATTCAAGCATTAAATGAAGACTCTGTGAACCAAGATTCATGTATATCATTTTTAGCTCATACCTACAGATTACATGCTACAATGTTGAGGGTTTGTCACGATACTACTGTGGAAGTGTTACTTTCAGGTTGTTCATGAATTTAAATCAAAGGTCAACTAAGGGTCTTTTGTAGCATGGGCCATGACCCTATATTTTCAATAACACTCTTAATTGATGACCTCCAAATTACCTTCTAAATAGTTGCCACGAAATGTTGACTATATGCAGCAAGTTACATGTTGATTCAACAATGTCTAGTAATTTGCTTCTGGTGACCTCAAAATTGAACTGCAAAATTTTCAGCACAATGCACTAATTTTACTAATGTAAAATTAATGTTTTCACATAAGGTACAGCTCTGGTCAAACTTGGTAGATTGGTAAATTTGGTAGATTGGTCCACAATCAGTGGCGGCTGTACATGATATCTATTCAGAGAGAACAAACCGGAGGGGGGGGGGGGAGCTTTTACCTTGACAACATATCATGTTATACTTCCAGTCTTCTCAACCAATTCTTTACCCCCAAAATAGTACTTATTTATCATGTGTGCTCCAAAAGTCACCTATATTACAAGTAACAAATTTATATCACCTTGCCAACATGTAATATACAACACATTCTTGCCATTTAGTCTTTAGACAGACTATGACATTGTTATTGTTTTAAGCTTCTTTTTATATTCCTTTTACATGATTTGTTCTTTCATATTTTTATGTTTATAGTTCTATCAGCTATTTCTAGAATAGTGTTGAAATAAAAGGAGCCTATAAAACAAACAATTACGACTATGTCATTTCTGTACATTTTAATATGTTGAAAATGCTGAAAATTTTAGGTCACTAGAAGTCATTTGAGGTCAAATTACTAGACATTGTTGGATCAACATGAAACTTGGTACATATAGTCAACATTTCGTGCTGAAAATTGGGGAGGTCATTTTACTACACATTCATACATACTTTAATAGAACCCTCAAATTCGATTGGTATTATCGTGAGGTTATCTAACGAATAATCAACGCTGTGTTTAATGTTATTGCTAGATGCACTCTGGCTTCGCTTGCATTAAACCCAGAGTGTTGATTATTCTATAGATAACCTCACTCTAAACTCAGTGAAATAACCCCTAACATAAGGTCATTGAGATCAAATTTGGTAATTATCATCAAAGTTCACTGGAAGTATATCTTATTAACCGCAGCAGCTATATTGACATGGTTTGCTATATAGTTGTAGACTGAAGTGTTCTGGAACTGGTGATTTGCATAGATACCGATGAAAACCACTGATCGCTCAACCAGGCGAGACACTCGGGGTGGATCACCTTGTTTTATTTCTCATGAAATGTTTCAATAGCACTTTTAATCGGTGGAAATAATATAGATGGAGATACAGCAGCATTGCTGCTCTTGTTTATGAGTGTAAGAAGGGTATTCTCATCTCTTTTCTCCACTGGCACATAAACATTTTGCCCCTGTCTTCCACCCCTCTGCCTCCAAAAACCCACTGTCCGTCTTGGATTCTCCCCCTATTATATTTCCGCTTGCCAAACTTGCTCTCGTCGATTTCTACATGGATGCGGCTTCCACCTATCTGTGAACTGGTGTTCATAATCACTGCTTCGCAAACTTCTCTGGCAAAATAAGCCCAGTCCACACATGTGGCAGAAGAAAGCCCCAGCTCGTGCTCCAGGAAATCCTGGGGTACTTTACGACTCCACCAGTAAGTGAATTGGAGGAGCTCCTTGATGGTCAGGTTGGACTTCTCAAACCAGGAGTTTTTTCTCACGGACATGGTGCATTGGTGCACCATTGGTTTGCTCGAACGACATCTCCATCTATGTACGTGAAGAGAGATATTAACATAATTAAATAGGTTAGGAAGAATGTCTTGGGGGGGGGGGATAGGTTTAGGAATTAGGGTAGGGAATAGGGATGATCACTCCCGTGGACATCAACCAAGTTAAAGTCGTCAGCTTGTCCTTCAATACATCTTCGTGGAGTCTGTAATATGTCATTGGCTCGTTTGTAGTTGGTAGTGAACGACTATAACTGGGATTCCAAGAGGTGGATGGAACTTCTGCCATTTTATTAGTTAGGAACGTGGCTACAACTTTAACGCCAAGGTGTGTCTTTAAACAGAGCTGCTGCAAGATAGGATTAGTGGGGTATAAGCACCTGCTTAAGTCTTACTGCAGTAGACCATCACAAAAGAAGACGTTTGAATGGAATTAGTTGTCAATAAGAATGTTTATTGATCGTAACTTATTACATATTCATTATTTGCTCTTAATTGTGTTCAATATTCATATTATTTATTACATATTCATGAACATATTCATGAACATATTTCATATTCATTATTTCGCTTTTGTTATATGGTAATGAATATTCAAATATGGTAATAAAGGAAAAGTTAAGGTTTCAAGTTTTCTTCCAAACGCCAAATCCTCATCCGGCTCACAGCCTGATCGGTTAGGAGTATGCGCTATTATTAATTCGCTATGGGTTACTCATGTGCTTTTTACGTGACCCGTCATGCGGGATACAAAACGTCACGGCCAAACGGCACTACCGAACCATCCCATACTGACAAAACGAAACTCAGGTCAAGCGAGCCAAAAAACATAATCCCGCCGACCTGCACAGACAAAACGCCCAACCCCCCACTCAAACATTAAAAAAACTACAAAAGGACGACCCGCACGCAGCGAAACGAAAAACCCCTCCCCAGCACACCAGCGTCCAAAAAAGGCAGCCCCAGATAAACGGCGAAAATCGCCTTAAATTTTAAGGCGAATGTCAGACTTCACCGCCTCCAGGACTGCCTACCAACTGGCAAAGTTCCCCCTGAAAACCACATTACATCTATTCCGCCAAACATGTTTTTTTACAATAGAGCAAACAAAAATAATGCGGTGCAACACCGCAACCGAACAAACTGGAGGGTCTA
>JAIPMN010145125.1:0-11613 GCA_020650975.1 Apostichopus californicus
TGACAGATAATGGCTGACATTTCGTATGAGGTTTCAGAATCATCCACATACATGCCTATGAGAACTTCGAAAGCATATAAAGAAACCTCAGAACACGTCTATTGACTGATATTGATTGACAGTTCGTACGAGGTACCAGTACCATCAACATACATGCCTATGAGAACTTCGAAAGCATATAAAGAAACCTCAGAACACGTATATTGACTGATATTGATTGACAGTTCGTATGAGGTACCAGTACCATCAACATACATGCCTATGAGAACTTCGAAAGCATATAAAGAAACCTCAGAACACGTCTATTGACATACTTGGAGTTAGAACTGAATAGGAATTAATCCTTTGTGTTGAAATGAGAAAAAAATATCACCTACGTCGTCGGTTTATTATTGTTGGTATTATTTTCCTTTCATAATATTGTTTAAATTGAAATGTTGTTTATAAATGTGCTATGGTTGATACATAAGTACTTTAAGTAAAATGCAAGTATTTATGACCTTGCTGCTCTCAATTATGTATACTATGTGTTACACTAGTTCAAAATATTTAGCACAATATCGAGAACTTCACTCGCGGTGATAAAACGACCCTACAGAATATACCCATCGTACATAAAACAAGAATTGGGTTAGGAGTTCGATGTACCTTTGAAAATCAGAAATAAAATATTGTACAATGTACAATATTTTATAGGCTTATTTATAATACTTTAAATACTTCATGGACTAAGCTCTATTTCTTTATCATTTCCGTAACTACAAACGATACACTTGTTACCGTTATAGATTCCCTTTAGTGCAAACTGAGATCTGGAAGATAAATATACGTAGTAAAATCGTTTATATTCTGATTCTATACTTGCTTGTACCTAATTACTATTTAAATTTACGTAAAGTGAATTAAGTAAATTAACAACCGTTGTCGGGCGCCAGGTTAACGTGACGAACTAGAACCGGTAAACAAACATGGACTCCTGGAATTTAAACAAAAATGTTTGTTGAACACGATAACGCGTCATATCATATAGTGGCACAGGCTCGCCCAACCTTTATCATGACAATATCATTGTCTAATTTCGTTGTGATTCATAATTCTTTATTATAAGTCTCATATATAACAAACCGCCACTTACTGTTACAGGTGTTACAATCAATTTAAAAAATCATTCGAGAAATGTTGACGCAGAGTTTAAACGATTTCCATTATTCCTTGTAAAATGGACCCTGATTCAATAGTGCCACAGCAATGGTCATATATAATTATAATATAAAAGATAAACGTTCCAGTAAAATTCCACTTCACGACCGGTTTCGTCCTTTCTTGGAAGATGGGAACCGAACACTGGACCTTCGTATTGCAGACGGTACGGCTCGCGTGAGGTGATTCTACTGATGTGAATGCATATAACAGGGTTTTATAACTGCCAATGAGAGAGTATTACGCACGTGTTACGATTTTACATAGTGCCCACAATCCCCTCCCGCCCTCCAATACGGTGTGATTATTAAAGAACGTAGCTGCCGTGAATGGCTTGGTATATCGGTGTGCTGGGGGCGGGGAGGGGAAGTGGTCCAGTTATTGTCCACATCTTTTATTGAGGATTGTCCCATAGCAACGCCCGTTTGCCCTGTTGCTGTTTATGTGTTTCAAAATGTTCATATTATGATCAGCCAGGATATCAAAGTTATTATTCGTGTATTACAAAACGAAATAAAAACTCATTGTTAACAAGATTACAACAATGGGTATTTATCAAGGTCGCTGTAACTCAGTGACAATAATACCATTAACTCACAGTTCGTTTATGAATTTAGTGATTACAGCTGTGTTATCAGTCCTTTTGTATCGTTCTTGTAAAAAAACAATGATTTACTCGTGTTTACATACCCCAGGTTCATACAAACTGGTGAATGTACATAAATAAACCTAATTTGTAGTTTTGAGTTAATGAAAACAAAATAAAATCTCGCATAAAGCGCAAATAATTGCACATAATAGCTAGTTAATCATTAGAACCAACGCCTGCTGCCTGCAGTTGAAAATCAAACAAAAAATCCTTCTGTCTTTGCTTCTAAAGTAATTTGACTGAGGCTCAAGGCTTTTCATATATTTTCTTGTTTTTTAAATTGCACGACCCAGTGCTGCCGCCATGAAAGGGAATGGTTTGGAGAGGCAGTAGCAGGCTCGAATTGGTGAATGTTGCCAGTCATAGGATGTGTCGTGAAGTTGAAATAATGTAACATTTACGTACATGTACGCTCAACAACTGCTGACGTCACTTTACTTGTCAGTACCATCAACATCATAACCCAATACAAAAAAGGAATAGTGTTGGTCGTGGTTAGTTAATATACAGGTAAGGAAACATTGTTAATAGTATTAATCCATGCGATCATCTTATATAGCAACTAGTTTAATTTTTTTCCACTCCTTCTATGGCCTGCAATATTCTACACAATAATATTCACATAGAATTCATTCTTCGAGACACACAAAAAAAATACTTGTTGCAACTTTAGGTTGATGACATCGTCGTTTACATATATATATAAACTCAAGACAGTTAGAAGGCTGGTTGGAGTATTATCCAAAACCAACAACAGATCGCTAACCCTTGTGCCGCGTCGGTCCCGGTTAGGCAGATTTCGATGGTAGCGTGGCAGGGACGACACAAATTACGTAAATTACCAGTCCAACAGAGATATATAATGATTTTGTTCTATTTATTTTTGCAGGATTGATTAGACGTTGAACCCTATATAACCAGTGGTAATAACATGTTTAACGTGCTTTTCATACACGGAGACCTTACACGGTAAAGGTATACAGTAAGACTGAATCGGCTTACAAAACTGCCATACACGACATAAAAGACATGATACTTTCATCCAATCATAACTTAAGGTTTCTGTCACAAGACAGCAACAGCCAATCACACTCTTTATATATGTTTAATTCCTGGAAGTCATTTAAGGGAAAAGTTAACTGAGTATTTACATAAATCTGCATATATGAAATATACATGAGGGTTCACGACACTATAAGTGTTTGACATATCACTTTGTATTTAAACAGCAATGCCTCGTAATAGTGTAACTTATGATAACAGTCTAACAGAGACATGCTCAGATAAAGATATAAGTTCAAATTGGATAGCAGTTACAAATATATGATGTGGAACATATTTCCCATGTCTTAAAAAAAACCTTAAAATTAAAATATTGAAAAGATTAAATGTTTTAATGTATATTATATTTCCATATATTGGATAAACATGACATTACTCACTTCTTTTGCAATTAAGAATCACCTTGAAACACATTGTACTATAACACATCTAAGTATGTACATAGAAAGCCATGAATAATTGAAACCTACTATGTAACGTCGAAGATAAACAGGTTCACATGAAAAACTTCACAAAAACTGTAGACGTTCACTAACCGATGCCAATTATCCATTCAAAAAGAATATTGATTCAACGATAGCTGCGATTAACGATATATGTTTAACAATTTCCTTAAGTATACCACAAATGTATCACAATTATACAATGACCACATCAGCGTAGTCTGTTGACTGATATCAGGAATGGAAGTCCTAGTCTTTGTTGTCCTTTTCACCGTGGTCTATTTCCCTTTCTTCCGTTGATTACCTGATAAACAATCCAATAAACAGGTGTATTACCTTTTAAGTATTTAATTTGTATCAATATTACAAAAGTCAGTTATGATTACACGTTACAACGAAAGACACAATGGTTTTATTTGAAAATATATCGACTTTTGAAAGAGCATGTTGGATTAACATAAAACTACATCAAGACCCTCCTCCTCCCCCTTTAAAAAGAATGATTCATAGAAACAAATATAAACGTGCATACAGGACGTGAAGAAAAACTAAACAGATTGTTAGCAAATAATAACACACCAACTAAAATTCAACCCTTTGGCTTAAAATGACAAGGTTACCAGTAACTCTTCAAGGTGACACATAAATTAATTATTACACATATCAAAGTGATCGTATGTATTGCCATCCTCTTAAGTTTCTTTAGTGATAATGCTCCTTCAGTTTAATTGCTGATGCAGTCGTTTGCCTCGGTTTTAAAATTTGCAGCAATCCGATCAAACCAGTTCATTTTACACATAACTGGATGATATTCGTCAGCGTTTTGCGTTAGCACAACACTGAAAACAACAATTTATTCACGGCCTAGTATAAAACAAGTGTTTTGATCCAAACAATTTTACAATTCTTTTGGTTTGACTTAATCCTTTACGATTGTTTTGAAAACAATCAACACAAATACATCAAACATGATGTTCAGAATCAATTTCTCGATATGAATCAGAATAAGTAATGTTCCAAAATGTGGTGCGTATTCGTTTGTATTAACAAAAGTAAAATTAAGTTGCTTTTACGGACTGTAAAGCTGTTCAACCACCTACCATTTTCAGAACTGCCAGCTTGGTACTGAAAAGATAATCATAATTACGAAACTAAATATATGCTATGTAATTCATTGCGTGAAACGCTAGAATACATGCAATAGACGACATTATATTTAAGAGTAGTTTGTCAATAGTCGGAGCTGCATTCCCATATATTGATCTTTGTTTTATAAGCTCCCCTTCGCATACACACAAATACCCTCACACCCAAACTGAAGGCACTTCAGAAAGATGCTTAATCGAATGAACGATTATTTTGTTGTATCTTTCTTTTGGTGTTGAAAAAAATTAAAACTATGACATGTTCGAATTGTTATGCAAAATCAATATGAGTGGCGGTACAAAGAGGATGTTGCCTGTTAAGAGAAAGAGTCATGTTACTTCATCTCTCTCGCCTCTTCCTTCCCAGAAGATGACTCACGACAATCTTTTACTATTTTCGAATGTATTATTTCTGTCATTACAGTCAAGCGGAGATAACATTCTCTAAATGTGGTTTGCCACTCAAAACAACGTCACAGGTCCCATTGCCCCACGAAGTCTTTGCCCCCCCCCCCCCATATCCACCTGCAAAAAAATTGATAACACAAGTACGTAAAAAGGGACAAGCGACAATCTACTAACTTTCTTTCACCTTAACTAACATATCGATGTCTAGTACCTTATCCCACATTACTCCTAAAACCGCCCGTATCTGGCCATTGTGAGTAAATAGCTGCTAGTGATAATTGCACATGGCACGTCTATCAACACATTAATGAAAGATAGAAGCGAGTGGCGTCATTGTTGTCAATTTAACCGTTTTCTTCCATCAACAATATAAAGTTATGTTGTCCGTTGTTACCAATTAACTGTGGTGTTGGCGGTATATGTACCAGTTAAAAACAAACTAAGCAAAAACTCTATTCGTTGCGAACAATAAGTGATATTCCTAATCGGATTGGCAGCTGTGAAGTCTTAGGTAGTAACTACTAACGGAACAGCACAGACGTGTTAGTATATTTAGCGTAACATCTTGATTCTTTCTAATATTATACAACTTACACAACATTATCATATGAATGTTCTGCTTACCTAACTCATATCCAAATATTGTCCAATTTTTTGGGCGATCTGAAAAAGGAAATCAAACTTGTTTAGATCTCATGAGTAAAAACGAAACCTCTTCAAAACTATATTCTTTACAATTCATGCCTCCAAGATTATGCAAAGATGACACATAACCACATACCCTGACAAAGTAACTACAAGTACAGTAAGCAATTAAATCAGCAAATAAGCAAATTAAAAGATACGGTACGATACGGCGAGATAACTGTAAGGAACAACTCTCCAGTACAGCTAAGGTAGTTCCTATTCCATTTAGGAATAAGTTTTAATTTTACCCACAGTGATGACAATGGTTTTACTGTCAAAACTGTTTAAATTGTACATTGACATATGAAAAGAAACAACAATTACATCAAATATTTACAAAGTGGCACCGACCACATACAATTTTTAAACTAGGATATCTCCAAATGGAGCGAGATATTTCTCAGTTGTTTATGGAAGTAATTAGTTACAAAGATTAAGCTAAATATTATAGTTTTGTTTTTTCATTTATACGGAAAATTATATGAACAGTTTTCAAGCACGATGACCGATGCCGGCACTTACTTGCTTGTAGGTTATGTTTCTTTCTCCAGCGGTATACCACCACGAATACGATGACAGCAACAAGAATAACAACTACGATGATGATTACGTTAACAGGAAATGATGAGTCTGTTGATAGAATAACTTTCTTCGATTACCACGTTAAACTCTTGAGGAAGTTAATGACATAATCAATGATGTGTTATCTCTACCGATATCTAACAATGAGAAGGAACTCTCTATATCCGTTGCACGGTTAACATCGTAATTTCTACAGTGCCAGCTGTGGCTATATGTCCAAATCTTGCGTTTTAATACGCTAAAAGGAAGTTTAACTCACCGTTTATTGATTCTACAACTCTGGACGTAGATATTCCAACTCCGATGTAGTTCACACCAGTACAACTAATGTTTGAACCTCCACAATTCTCCACGTTAATGATTTTACCGAGTTCCTGCTTTCCGTCGATTGATATAATGTATTTATACACAGGTGGGTTGGAGATACAGCCACAGGTTGCTTCAGTCTTGTTCAATTCGAGACTGCAATTTGGTGTGACTACGTCAATTGTTTAAAACAACATATTCTCAATATTGTTAAATAATGTTACCAAGATATTACGACTGAGGAAGTAACCCATAATAAAGACAACCACGATAACGTTGAAACTTACTCAGTCTGGGTTTCATGTATCGGCTGAATATTTGATTTTTTCACAAACTCACCGGTAACAACATTTTTTCGTTTCGAAGGTAAAATTGTGTTTATTAGCTAGATGCATCATGAAGAGACAGAAACTCTTTTGTGTTCTTTTACGTCATATTTAGTGCCAAATACTGACTGCAAATGAAAAGATATGAACTTAGTGCTTGTTCTTTATACTATTTTTACATTCCTTACCACCAATATTATAGCACGTAGCTGTGACTTCCTCATAACGTAATTATAATAATATATTTCTCAAAGTTCATTTTCTGTTACTACTACCCAACCCAAACTAATATAGGTAACACTGTTTTGTATAAATGTGACAGTTTCTCCCATTTTAATTCTTCATTTCTCCAGATTTGAAGCTAGTTCAGTGACATTCCTAATTTGGTTTATTTAATTTTGATATACGGTTCAAAGAATAGGTAAATGTTAATATGGTCTCGTGACATGTGATCTTCAGCAAAAATTAACAAAATAATATTTTTACAGGTTTGAATGTAACAATTCTTCTTGGCAACTTTGATAATCCATCAATATATTTTGTTACATTGATAATTTTTTCGAAATATTCTCTTTTGACAACTGACGCTTGCATCATTAAATTTTCACAGGGAAATTTAGTAGCATATGTAAGTATATACATCATGTCTGCTCTATTTTATGTTAAGATCATCCATATTTAGTTTGAAGAACAAGACGATTTTCAAATTAATGACGTTATATATCTAACCGTACTTGCAAACTCCAGTGAAATATTCAGGAGATATCACGGTTGTACAGTGTCGTCTAGAATAGTATAAGCTACGAATCCTAATTTCATTACATTCACCACCTATTTGTTGATATTTAATTTTGTCAAGTATACTTACAGAGATGTAATGTTTTCTCCATGGGCGGTACTGTTTTTTGACCAAATGTTTGGCATGTTACGAAAACGTCGGTTTGGTTTATTACAAAACTATACTTCAAAGTAGCATATGTATCAAAGGTCACACCATTAGATACGGTCCAAGTTTCAGACGGATTTATCCATTCGCTACCATCGGTCTTAAAGCGAATCATCACTGCCGGTCTAGCATTTTTGGCGGTACATGTTATATCAATGACACCGTGACTTTCTGTAGATTTAGTGCCTTCATCGTCAGTAACATTAAACATGATTCTCAAGGAAGGTTGAGCTGTTGAAAATTAAGTGAAATGTATATATATTCATTGCCATGTAGTCTGCAGTGGACGAACTGCACTAATTTTTTGTGCCGGAGAATAATCAATTATTGGCTATTATCGACGGATAATCTCGGATTTTGGTATCGAGAAGTGTATTCGATTGTTTGGATTTTGAGATTTGCTCTCATCTCAACTGTTTGAAAAATACTTAATATTTAAAGACGACCATGCACATATTAACAAATAGTTAGAATTACCATTATCATGAACTTCCGTGACTCATTGTCTTTCTTAAGTAAAACTTTAAATAAATGACTTGTGTATTATCTATCATTCTAACGTAGAGAACAATTTCTTGCACAATACAGGTGTTGAAAACAACAATTCAAAACATGGAAATTGGGGTTTGCTTTTCGATATCTCAATTTTTGTGACATAAGCAGATGCACTTTTACGGATGATTTTTCATAATGTCATCAGAAGGCTACACTGCGGTAGTTTTCGTTTGTTTTGTGATAATATTTGTTGTAAGTTGCTTCTCAGGTTAGAATAAAACTTTCTCAATATTCAATACATGGAATGCCCTTGCAATTAACATGTTCTATAAAAACAACCGCATCAATGGGATATCAATTTCAAATTCAAATTCAGATATAAAAATTATCAAAAACTTCCTGAATATAGATCCAAATCTTCCTTTTAAATTCGTTAAATGGAAGTTTAACTCACCGTTTATTGATTCTACAACTCTGGACGTAGATATTCCAACTCCGATGTAGTTCACGCCAGTACAACTAATGTTTGATCCTCCCAAATTCTCCACATTAAGGGTTTTGCCGACTTCCAGCTTTCCGTCGATTGATATTATGTACTTATACACAGGTGGGTTGGAGATACAACTACAGGTTGCTTCAGTGTTGCTCATTTCCAGACTGCAAGTTGGTGTGACTATATCAACGTTTCAAAACAAAACAGTCTCAATATTGCTAAATAATGTTACCAAGATATTACGACTGAAAGAAAGTAAACCATAAAAAAGACAATCACGATAACGTTGTTTCTTACTCAGTCTGGGTTGCATCTATAAGCTGAATATACTGCTGCCACAGTATTTGTAAAGTATTTCAAATTTTTGCTATAAACTGCTTATATTGAATGTACTAATCTTTGATGTTTCGTTTCATGTTCATGATAGTCCTATTCCTAAAAACATTAATAAACGTAATATCAGTAAGCATGACAATAGTTATTCAAAGTAACTTTCTTTCGAATTTGACCACCATTCAAATGTCTTGACACCTTTCCGTTTCAATATTATCTAGAATACTTTAAATGACATCATAAAAGATGATTACATGAATTTGCTTTTGTTTAAAGATTATTTTCACTGCATTTTTAGTTTACATTACCATTTTCTTCGAATTACGTTTCTAGTTTCATAATGTTATTTTCTTTAAGTTTGTTTCCTTTGTAAACCACAAGTGGTATTAAACGTTTTGTATCGTTCTTCGTCTTTACGTGCGTAATTCTGTATTTATTATATGGATTTTTATGAATAATGCGGAAATAAATTCAAAAAAGTCAAACTACAATATATCACAATGGGTATCAAAACGATTTTACAATGTAATGACTGTAAATGTCATGTAACGGTAATTCGTAATGTTAGCAAGCGATGTACAATTGTGTTTATTAGCTAGATGCAGATCATGAAGAGGCTGGCACTCTTTTGTGTTTTTTGACGTCATATCAAGTGCCGAAGACTGACTGCAAATGAAAATAAATGAATCTAATATGTGCCTTTTATACTAGTTTTACATTTCTTCTGTTTTATGTGAAGATGTAACAGTTTCTCCAATTTTAATTCTTCATTTCTCCAGATTTGAAGCTTGTTCAGTGACATTCCTATTTTGAAATGAATGTTTAATTTAACTTTGACAAACGGTTCAAAGAAAAGGTAAATGTTAATATGGTCTCGTGACATATGATCTTTAGCAAGAATGTATAAAATAATATTTTTGCAGGTGTAAATGCTTTAGTAACAATTCTTCTTGGCAACTTTGATATTCCATCAATATATTTTGTTACAGTAATAGTTTTTGCCAAATAGTCTCTTTTGACAACTGAAGCTTGCATCATTTAGCTTCACAAGGACTTCTTGTAGCATATGTAAAAAACAATATCGTGTCTGCTCAATTTTATATAAAGATAATCCATATTTAGTTTTGAAGAACAAGAAGAGTTTTCAATTAATGACTTTATGTAAGTTACCGTTCTTTCAAACTCCAGTGAAATCTTTACGAGATGCCACGGTTGTATAGTGTCGTCAAGATTAGCATAAGATATGAACCTTGATTTCATTCCATTCAACACTTATATGGTAATATTTTATTTTGTCAAATATACTTACAAAGATGTATTACTTTCTCAATAGGCGGAACAGATTTTTGACCAAATGTTTGGCATGTTAAAAACACGTCGGTTT
Source organism: Apostichopus californicus (assembly GCA_020650975.1). Lineage (NCBI taxonomy): Eukaryota > Metazoa > Echinodermata > Holothuroidea > Aspidochirotida > Stichopodidae > Apostichopus > Apostichopus californicus. Next base: position 10,460 of record JAIPMN010145125.1, read on the forward strand.
GGTTTTTACGAAAATTATACTTCAAAGTAGCATATGTATCAAAGGTTACACCATTAGATACGGTCCAAGTTTCAGACGGATTTATCCATTCGCTACCGTCGGTCTCAAAGCGTATCATCACTGCCGGTCTAGCATTTCTGGCGATACATGTTATATCAATGACACCGTGACTATTTGTAGATTCAGTGCTTTCATCGTCAGTATCATTAAACATGATTCTAAAGGAAGGTGGAGCTGTCGAAAATTAAAGGAAATGTATATATTATAATCATAGTCAGGTAGGCTGCAGGGAACGAACTGCACTAAGTGTGTGTGTACCCGAATAACAATCAATTATTGGCTGTTACTGATGGGTAATCTCGGATTTTGATATCGAGAACTTTATTCAATTGTTTGGATTTTTACATTTGCGCTCATCTCAACTGGTGAACGATACTTAATATACAGAGACGGCCATTTTTCATAGTAGCAGACGTAACTTTGTGATATCAAATATGTGCATGGTTACTCCCTCCTTTGAATACGTTGAACACAGCAAAAACCATGGCTTCCCTATCGAAAGAAGATGATGTTTCATTGAGTTTTGGTATCTTCCTCGTTAAGTTTGGAGATTGGGTTGATTTGTTCTCGTGGAATCCACTCCAGCCTGAAGACGTTTACCCGAAAAACAAATGAGCTTATATACAAGTAACCAAAAACAATAATCAATAAATACGTAGAAAACTTTGTCCAAAATCAGTGCCATTAATTTAAATTCCAGTGTATATAAAAACGACTGTCAATCAATTAGCTAATTACCTTCGATTTCCACATGCGCATACGATTCGGTATTGCACGAATACTTCCCAGCGTCCTCTAAATCTGCTCCAATGATATGTAGACTGGATATTCGGTCAGATGAACTTACACGAAAGTTATCGTATTTTGTATCAGCAGTAACCTTAGTATCCGCTACGAAAATGTCTTTGTTTTCGTACTCTTTCCATCCGACTACGTATCCTTTTTGGAATGTACAAGACAGGGTAATATTGCTACCCATTGGATAGACTCCACCCGAGGGTCCCTGTATAATAATAGAGTCAACTGGAAAGAAAACGAAAAGAAAACCTCATATACAATGCTGATAAAGGAGGCAAATCATGAATACGATATAC
>JAIPMN010145138.1:0-28395 GCA_020650975.1 Apostichopus californicus
GGTACATTAAGAAGGGTGATGGAGATTCGTAAAAAATAACCTATTGATGTCAGGACATTGGCAAAGGATTCTATAGTGAACTGAACAGTCAGAAGTAAGGAAGAAATTTGTTGGCACGGATGGAAACAACATATTTTGGGACTGAACTTCGATACTGAATGGAACATATATTGCCCTCCTGGAACTTATTTACTAAACCAAATATATTAAATAAAGGAATAGCACAATGCAATGTAGTATCAACCTCTACAGGACCACAGAAGAATAAAGAACTCAACCTTCAAGTATTATTTTTAAGTGTACTAGTGGTACTACGCGATGCCAGTTTAAAGCATAAGTAAGTATACTTATACAGTACGGTATACACAAAGACTCTTGTACAAGTAAAATAGCTGTCAGAGCGTGCAGGCTAATTTTTTAACAGCTGTCATTTTATGACCATAGCAGTCGGATTAACAGCAAGGAGCTTTTTGAGTGATATGTTTGAGGCCAAAACTGCAGATTCTTAAGTCCAAGATAAGATGATCTTTACCTCCAATTAAGCCTTGCTTTTTTTGGCTCTAATTGTCTGGAGATGGATTTTTTTACACACAATTTGAAATGATTTGAAATCTCTTTCTAGTTGGAAGCATTGTGAGTCATAAATAAAACTGTATGTCACAAAAAGTTATGTACACAATTGGGTTTGGAATGTGCTGGAAATAAAGTAATCACAACTTTATGTCTTCGTCATTGCTTTGATTATTGTGTTGATGAAAGGACTCGCAGACCTTGCAGAGACTCAAGACAGCCTAGAGACGGCAGAGTGATGGGCATTTTGTCATGAAGCAAGCTTTCAAGTGCCAATTTATTCGTGGAGCATTTTATCATGCCAGGATACTTTATTCTCTTAACCATGTATTTTTGTTCTGACGGTTATACTGTATTGCCTCAATAATCGTTTCAACAGAAGACCCTTTTTTAATATTAGTTTTTTATTTGTAAAGACTTGGACATACTGTGGGTAAGGTGAAACAAGAAAAAAACAAAATACCTGCTGATGGATCAAACAGGAAATGTAATTAATGGCCAGATAATTAAGCAGTAAATAAAGAGTTGCTTTATCTCCATATATTGCAGATAAAGTTCTGGCACAGATGAAGCCATTTTTTTTAACTACTTCAATCTGGATTTATCATAATATGGGACAGTAATGGATTTGCCAAGGGCAATATATATGGATGTGGCATATATGAGCCAGATATGGATTTCTAAGTAATGGGCCAGATATGGATTTGCCATATACTGTATGGGCCAGATATAGATTTGTAATTAATGGGCCAGATGTGGATGTGCCATATATGGGCCACATATGAATTTGCCATATATGAGCCAAATATTGATTTCTCAGATATGGATCTGCCATATATGGGCCAGATATGGATTTGCCATATATTAGCCATATATGGATCTGCCATATATGGGCCAGATATGGATTTTCCATATATGGGCCAGATATGGATTTGCTATATACGGGCCAGATATGGATTTGCCATATATAAGCCATATATGGATTTGCCATATATGGGCCAGATATGGAATTTGCCATATATGGTCCAAATATGGATTTGCCATATATGGACCATATCTGGTCCAGATAAAAAGTGACCCATATAGTTTTATCTGAGGCAGATATGGCCTTTATCTTATATCAAGTTATATCAGCCCAATTCTTGTTATGGCCAGATATAAATTCCATATATGGCACAGATATGGGCCAGATACAAATTGCCATATCTGGGCCATATATGGATTTTGAATAAGGGTCCATAATAGAGATAGTGGTATGTTATAGTTACACCACTACATAAACATTTTGTCCTTGGCTTAAGGTACTTGCTGTTTTTTTGTCCTGTAATAGTGCTCATGACTGTACACATTTATATTGTCCATATATTGTTGTATATACTTATAGTGTGTGTAAGTTCTCATGAGAACATATCGTTGTTACCTATAAAATTTATTTCATTTTCTCAGGAAACATTCCTGCTTTTCCTCACAAGGTACTTCCAGCAATGCAACTATAACTCCAGATGCCAATTGCCTATCAGCAAATGAACATGGTACGTACAGACTTATATCGAACTTAAAGTTTGTTGATATAACATACTTTTACAGCACAAGTCATTTGACTTCCTGTTCAAGATCTAAACCTTTTGGTTTAAGTTGACCATTTGTTAAAAATTCTCTGGAGCGAAATGACTGTACTACACTCAGGCTACTTGTAATTCTGTAGCTTTGTGATGACCATGATCAGTTAATATGTCGGCAGCAGAATTGCACATACTGTATCAAAGCTTAAACAAAACACAAATATAATAAATTTTATATAATTTGCTCGCTCACTGTGTTTGTTCCCTTTTCTCTGTAATTTCTGTTTGCAGTGTCTGTGAGTGATGACAGTCAAATACTAGACCAGGATCCAGACCAAGGCTCTAGCCATGATGAAGCTGTTCATCCATCCTACGACCAAGAGGGTTAGTGGTTTGGCTGTCATGTTCTACTTCATTTCTATCTTTATTGCAGTGGTTAGAAAATTCTTTGCTTATGCATGCAACAAGCATTGCATTTCCTAATTTTTGGTTTTGATGATAATCGTAACCTTTTTAGTCGTGATGCATGCATGTGTATGTGTTGTGAAGTAAAGCTTGTAAACATGATATCTCACAAAGAGAAGCGTGGACATATCTTATACATAGAATATCGGTTTACCACATTAAGTGCAAGAACTCTTTCATTTTGGTGGAGGTCAGAGGCTTTTTGGGGTCAACAGAGGTCAAAATTGTAAAAACTTCATTAACAAGATATCTCTAGAAAGGAAACCTAAAGAACTATCTCATATTTGATATGTGGATGAAATACATTGAATGTAAGTAGCCTTTCAGTTTGGTGAAGGTAAAAGGTCAGTTGGGGTCAACAGGTTAAACTGTGAAGCCTTTTAAACATATCTCAAGAAGGGAAGCTTGGAGCTATTTATTACATGGTAAGTATAGGTGTACCAAATTTATTTCAAGAAGCCCATGATTTTGGTGGAGGTCAAATGGATGAAGCTCTGAGGAATTGTCTATTCAATATCTCAACAGGTAGCGTGCTGCTAAATAATAAGGTAATATGTCACACTGAGTTCAAGAAGCTTATCAGTGGTAACATTAGGGCAGGAGCATTTATTATGGATAGTACCTTATACATGCTTTCTCTGTCTTATTGAGATCTATGTTGTACATCCTCACTACACAGTAGGTCAGATCGTTATATAGGTCAGATTGTTATGCTATTGCTTATAAATCTTTCATCATTGAAACCGCAGTGCATCTGGTTCTTCTTTCATGTGAAATGTCAGATTTAATCACATGTTTTGTGAAGTGACATGCAAGGTGGTATATTACAGGGTCTTTATTTTGTATCTATTATCTCCAAAAGTTACTGGAGTGACAAAGATTTTCTAGTATCTTAGGGGAGTATTTGTCACTACGACACTCAGGCAAACCCTTGTTAGTACTCAGTGTGCCAGTGAGCATTCCTATCCTAATAGGTGTTGATTGGCTTGTACAAGTACTGTAGGTTTAAAAAGCGACAAATGTAATGTACAGTGCATGATGTAATTCCCAATGTGATTGGTTGTTATTAAAACTAACGAGTCTCGCATAAACATCCATGACAGAAGTAAATCACATTCAAGCCATTTAAATTGTACCTTCTGTCCTTCTTAAATGTGAATGGTACCATTACTTCCAGTCTTTACATTATGCTGAAATAGCAAATTTTTTTTCTTTTTATCCCTTTCATCATCGGATTTCATTGGAAGTTACGAAGATTGTAACATCCGGATGCATGAGTTTGCACTTCTAATGTATCATCTTCATTTCTCCAAAGGACCTTCAGTCATTCTGCTAGACATTTTTGAAGATTTGCAGTCATGTCCAGAAAATACCGAGGAAGATGTTCGTGAAGAAGTAGAATCAGGAGAAGAAAAAGAGCAGGAACACGAAGCAGGTATGGTGACCCTCTTTCCATGGTATTACACTTTAACCAACAATGTAGATGATTGTGTTGCTTTTAACAGATTTTTCAACATGCTTGCATCTGTTGCACATTGTGGGTTCCTGCTTGTAGGGCATAGGCCTACTGATTTGATAGGCCTACTGAAGTTTACCATGCTAGTAAAAGTATTTTTTTGTTTCAGCTGATTTCTTCCCGGTGGAGAAGAGCCTGAAGAAGAGGCAGAAGAAGAGAGATACTCAGTATCTGGCCAAGTGGCACGAGTACTCTTCCAAATATAATCAATGGGTAGATGCAGCCAGTATCTCGAAGGAAGCCCTGGATATGTATAAAGGCATTTAAGGATTTCCACTTATATCACCTTAATTGAACTTTGTATTTAGAATAGCGTAATTGTAAAAGTAGTAGTTTTTGGTTGTATGTTGAGTATAATTGTGATGTTTTAGTAGAGTAAATGCCAGGCTACGGCATGACGTAGCTGTATTAATATGTATTTAATAGATTTACATGTGTGGTTGGGGTTTTTTAAATGTATTATGAGGAAATTTGAATAAAATATTTGTATTTGTGAAAAGATGCATGCAAAAATAAGGACATTTTCTAAAGGGCAACTGTAGCATATTGCATGTTACAAGTATTTTAGTATGTTAATTAGTTGCAGTAGCTGTAATTGTCAGTAGTTTGGAGGGCCTTCGATTGCCAGGTCTTGAGTGAGACAGACTCCTCAATAGATGTACTAAATGCACGCAACTCATCGTGTATGCTTTTTTTTTTCCGCCACGCATCGCTCCGCAGGAAAGCCCTCATAATTATTTATATACTAGGACACATTATAACACCCTAACGACGCCCATTATAACAGTGTTATAGTCAAATACCAGTTTAATAGGGTATTAGTTGATGTACAGAATTAGCCTGCAGATAAGAAGACATGAAGTTTTGGATACTTTTCCATTTTTTCTAAACCTAGATAGATGGTGATAGGTCATTTGCATAGTGTGGTCAAAAGTGTAGAATGCCCTCCCTCCGGATCTCTGCATCATTCCGAGCATCTCTTTTCAAATTCTGATTATTACTTTATGAGACTAACTGCAGAGAAACAACCAGTGTTTCAACTTTCTTTTTTTTAGTATTGTCTGCCTTGTAGTTTGTACCATATTGTCTGCTTTGTTTTCAACACAACCATACATGCCTTGTTTTCAAGGCCATGCATAAACCTTTTCATTCAAAAGGTTTTCCTTCTACACACAATTGCTTGCTTTCACACATAATGCTTCATTAAAAAGTGACATATGTATCATATCGATAACATGACATAAGAAAAAATATATACTAGGCACACAAGTATGTAGAAAAATTTGAGTAAAAGGTTTTGATTTGCTCAATTACAAGTTTTTCAATTTGTAACCATTAACATTACAACCATTCAACTTTCCACACAGCATTTCTACCCCCCCCCCCTCTGGGGCAGTGCCAGCAAAGATTTTACTAAGTTTTGCCCCCATATCAAGTATGAACTGAAGTTTGAAGTTTGTGTTTTTAAGGTTTTCAGTGCTGAAAACTGGTGACCTCAAACAAACTTTCACCTCCCCCAAATTTAATAAGGGATATGTACCTACAGTGTTTGATGTACATGTAAGCTGCTCGTGTTACTATCTATGCATCTGTTGAATCTTTTGTTTATGGATATACGTTGAAGCACAACTTTTATTTATTTATTGATGAAACTTAATTGGACTGTTACCGCCACTTGACCTCAACCAAAACCGAAAATTTCCCTGCAAATTAAAGAGATTGTTGTAACTTTAAAACCATGTTTTGAAGTTTAAAAAGCAGTCCGTTGAAATATGCGTCAAGAAATTCAGAGAGATATAAGATACTGGCCAAGGGCGACAGTAAAAGTTCCAGCTAGGTCCACAAAACTTCAACTATCTAATACTGCATTTAGATGGTTCTCATATTTTTCACCGCTGCTGACCCTCTTAATTCAATCTAAAACAATTGGAATTATCTGATATGTAACATTAACCTACGAAAAAAATTTGAAGGGCAAGCATCTTGCATCTAGTGATATTGTGTTAAAAAGTAGTCATTACACAAACAACATCTCATGATTCTCTCAGCTTGTGTGTAGGAATAAAACGAAGAATTAAGAAACATTATGAGACTACTTCACATACCACTGTTAACCCATTTCTTGCAAAATGTTAGGTTTGGGCAGGAAAAGAAGTATTAAGATACATCAGAGAGCCATATATTTCAGCAACTTGGAGGGAAAAATTGCAAAGACTTTGCAGCAAGCAGCTTGGAGTTATTTACTATTTATATGCCACAGTACACCACGAAGAAAGCTCTTTTAGTGCTGCTGTTAGTATACATAAAGGTTTTTTGACCGCTGTACTAGCACTAAAACATTTCATGAATATCAAGAAGACATAATTTTTTTTACATACTATAATAAGAGACATTGGTAAAAATGGTCTTTGGTAATATGAAAAGATGTAAATAGCTGTACTTTTACTGACCACCAACATTATACAAGCGAGTTCACCAAATGTGCTACTCCCAGTGACATTAGTGAAAGATTCAACTTGGAAATCATTTTTGTTTTGCAATGAGGTCAACGCTATGTTGGTAAGGACAGAGTCCACAGCCATACTGAAGTATTTGGGGTTCCTTGCCACGGATGATGGTACCAGACCCTTCATTCATGGATTCTCTGAACCAGTCTTCGTGGGAACCAGACACAATTAACTTCTTTATGTGGTATGTGATGCAGTGCGGCTCATCTTCTGGCAAATGGAATACTCTAACATTATCAGATATAATCATCATTTGACAGGATTCCGTGTATATCTGCTAGTACATGTATCTTGGATATGAGTCTTCTTCTGCACATGCGGAGTAATGAAATGAACATGAAATAATTTCAAAGCATGGATTTACCTACTGGGATTGGTAACTACTGGTACCTTAAAAACTCTCAATGGGACTTATGAATGAACAAAGTATTGAAATTTTTTTAATTATTCTCTAATCAGTAGAGCTGCTATATGTAAATTACACGACCGGGCAATACGTGTTATCACTCAACACATCACTGCTATGACTTAAAACAGAGAAAGGTAGGACCAGCTTTCTAGAACCATTCAGTACTTCAGCAACAGTGAACAATCAAAGACATCACCTAAAACCTAAAATTCACTTAAGAAAAGTTGTCCAGTCTCTGATATCCTAGAAATATTGAATTCTGTTCCCATTACTTCAATGAAAATCACATCCGCATTGTAAGACGGTTGACCTTGCATTACACTCTGAATACCTTGGTAGGCCAACTAGCCTGTTTGGCTTTGAACATTGGGCTTCTACACAACGACTTTATACCCTTAGAACCGTGTACATTTGTCTTAAATACTTACTCAAATATTGTCTTGAATTGTCATCTTTGCAAACAAAATCCTCAGTCATACATGTGCAACATTAACTTATGTTTGTGTCTGGGAGGGTCTTTTGTGATGGGGAATTGAAATTGAACATCTTATACACACTAAGAGAATTTCAACTCAGCTATCTTACCACTTGATGGTATCTTGGATTTAACTGAGCACCTTTCATCACGAGTTGCTGGACATCCCCCTGTCAGATTAGCAAATTAAAGACCTAAATATCAATTAGAAACAGCATTTCAGTAGGTAGACTCGTTTACAAACGATCAGCATTAATGCAAATCCACTTTATCAATTCAAAAGTTTCAGTCTCAACATACCAATCTTTTACCACAGATCACATGTACACTTATCAGGGGTTGAAGGTTACAAGAATGAGGCTAGAATGTTAAACATAAGCCAGACAACAAATTTACACTGTGGTTTTAATTATGGTACATGAAAAATTGTATATGAATGTCACACACTAGGCTGTAGGGTATAGCGAGGATGAAGAACATACTTCAATCTAAGTAGTACAGCAACAGTCATTGAGATATAACAAACAATATTCACATTGGCAGCTGATGGCCGAGATGGAAACTTTTCTTATATTCAGCATACAGATTGATCTCTACCAAAGACAACAGGCTTCTTTTACTCAATGTGGTACACCTACATGTCATACATTAATAATCAGACGCATGGCAAGTTTTAACCCTGTGTCTCAAAGATTTTGCGTCTGCTTGGCCTGAAACTAGGCGACAGCCTTTTCGTAAACTGTGCCTGGTCATTTCCCCAACGTTAACATGAAGTTTTGATTTGGCACTGAATCTCAACAATTTCCAAAATATGATGGAAAACTTCAGCAACGGAAACAATGATATATTATAGACGATGATTCATAATGATATTGTCCATTCCAATAGCAACGTTGTATGTGCCAACTCTACCCACCTTTGAGCTGATATTTTTTCAAATAAATGAGCAAAAGCACAAAAACTAAAGAGGGTACTGCGGTTTGTCCAAGCTTCCCGACTTAAGATATGTTTAAAAGGTTACCACAATTTGACCTCTGGTGACCCCAAATGACCTTTTACTTAATGAGGTACTTTTACAGACCAAATATGATATTGGTCCAAGCTTCCCTTCTTGAGATATCCTGTTTACAAGCAAGGTGTCTCACACATACACACTCATCCGCCTGCTTGACTGCAAGGTTACGATTATCATCAAAACCAAACAAGACAGGAATTAACAATTCAACTAATCATGAGGCCCACCAATGTTTTGCTCATGTTTGGACAGCTTCATAAACTAACAAAGTGTATCTTTCTATGGGTTTGCAACTGACTACTTAAATTGAAACTTCTGAACTATTAGCTGATGATAGCTGTAAAACACCTTTGTCCAGTCATTTCATGTTGTGGTACAGTAGCTTATAACTGTAGTGATCTTTGAGGATATGCTATGATGAAATACTGAGAAATGTTTAAGGCTTTTACTCATTCACCAGTAAACTTATCTGCCCAGCTCTGCAAAGTCATTGAATAATGTTATTCATAAGCAATGATAACTATTTATCAAAATCTGTTGTAGCCATGCATATGTTTGAATGACCACTGTTACCTTCGGAGTTAAGTGAAAATTGGTAGAAGTCCACTTTCTGTTTTTCTGTTTTCTTCTTCTCTGCCACCGACCACCTGTTCAAAAATACCCAAAAAATTGTATTACAAATTGGCTAGCAGTGGAATCCACTCATACAATATCACTAAACGCTGTTCTTCATATGGGGACTGATTTACTTTGTCAACAGTTGGCATAATTATTTTTTACCCTTTTACAGCCATAAATATTTATGCCAAGCAGGTCACATACTAGGAAACTTGACTTTAGAGGTGACCTATTAAATGTCTGAAAAGTGACTCTACAATTGGTAAATGATAATTGCCATAGGTTGCCATATCAACTTCGCCACAGACATAACTTTTTTTTACAAATACAGGCAGTACATGTTTGGGAGTAGACATTACTGTTAACCCTAACCCACAAACAACTCAGAATATGCCAAAACTCTACATCCATTTGTGAGACTATACATACACATTCTTAACTCTCAACCAGGATATTAAGGAAAGACCCATGTGGAAACTAGGGCAACATTTCACGACAAAACATTATTTAAAAAAAGACACTGTGCAGGCTTTCAGAAATAGTTTTCACCCAGAAACATAAATGTTTAAGCATGGCTAGATGCTATTCAATTTTTTAAACATATGCTCACACCTTTATTATTTAGTTTTGTGTATTTTATGAGTGGTTGCAAGTTAAATCGAGGAAAAGTAAAAGGAATTTATCAAGAAAAGTTAAAATAAGAGTAACGTTCAAGAAGTATATTGGAAAGGTAAAAAAATCACAAGAGTTACTTGAAATCCGCCCAAAAAAAACTGCAATTAATTTTGTTCATCATTTGTTGCTACAACTTTACTAAAACTTACTAACCGGTGCTCCTCATACTTTTTTATGGTCATTTTTGTCTACACTTTTCAAGTGTTTTGTAAGAGAGGCAAAATGTTGGCCATTCTTCTTACATCCCTCGACTTTACAAATTTCAGGATGCCGATACTTCATCCATTTTTTCTTTTTGGCCTCTTTGAAATTCACAGCAGGTGAGCACTCTGGCAGGGCATTATGCTGGGATCTAGTGAAACTGTGAGCAGACTTCAGATGACGATCAATCCGTTTTGTTAGTTTTCCATACTGACGACAATCTTGAACCCGACAACAGTCATCAACAGGAAGAATGTTTTTCTGCATGAAATAAACAAAATGCATTTGATATGCTGCCAGGATATGGGAAGATTTTGATTGAGCAAAATGTGTCTTAAATTTACTTTAACAGAGTATCTAATGGATTGCATTGATTAATGATAAGCTATTACCCAATAAACAAGTAGTAGCACTAATACCAAATGCTTCTTCTCCTCACTTGTCCAACTACATGACCATAAACAGGAAGGAAACCACTCTCTTGTCATATCTTTCATACATTTCTTTTAATTCAATAGTGGTTGTGCCCATATAAAGGAAACATGTATTACTTCATCATTTAAATGCATTACCAAAGCTACCCATGGATGCAAATTTTACAAACAAACTTGAACCTTATATCAGGACTGCATTTGATAGTTTAGATGTAACATTTTGAAGGCCTATACCGAATCAAAACTGATAAGGCCTAGGTCTAAACACAGTTCTGTTCTATGCACAAGATCTAGGCCGCCAGCATAGCTATAGCTAAAGTGAAGGGTTTAAGAAGCAAAAGTAAACCTAACCTTGGTACGCAACAAGCATCAACCCCAATTGCCAAAAGGCACTGTCACACCGGTACCTATATGAACATTAATTTTCAAGTACAATTAACATAATAGCCCTGTAGTAGTGCTGTGCATCACCTACCTACTGTGTTACACTCCATGTCACAGTTCGTGCTCTGCTCAACGTTGTTGTAACCTCATTAGCCCATCTGCGCTGCATCTACATCATCTCTCACACATAGCTATTTGGCTAACTTCACCATGGAGATCTCTAGCACCACATTTGCATCTCTAAAATGATAATCATAGAAGCTAAATTCCCAAAAAATTTTGAATTTGGCTCAAACACTGATTGTAGCACTAAGCCAGGCAGTATGCCAAGTTTGCAAGAAGGTGAACACGAAAACATCCATGTGAAGAATTACATCTGCAAAATGCTCACTATCAGACACTTGTCCATCTGAGTACCCAATAAAAGTTGTCTGTTTTGGCCCCAAGTTATATAGCATGCACTACAATTACTGGAGATTCTCCAAAATTACTTTCCGGGAGGTCTTTACTTTCCAAATTGTTCTAGCTCAGACATACTACATGAGCACACAATATGACTGAATGTCTCGCCCGGTGAGGTCAATTCCCACAATGGTCTTAATATAGAAACAGTTTAAGAATTTTGACCAAAGGGAAAGGTGACCATATATGAATCTCTACCATATTTTGGGCCAATACAAATGCCACATAGTTTACTACTACCAGTCCATTTATCACATATATCTTGCCTAAGTTGGTTGCAAACCTAACATTAGCATGGCATGCGTTGAGAAAGTAATGGAGTGTACCACTGTGCACAGAGCGTGTAAGTAGGCCTAGCTTATTACTAGTACTAATAGTACTGTAGGCCAAAATTAAGGTAGGCCTAACCCGGGCCTATATTCATTGGACCGTTAGTAGCGTTACTGATCCTTTGTTTAGGCGTTAAAAACTTGAACCATTTAGGCTAGTGCTTTATGCTATAAGTAGGCCTATGGATATACCCTAACATGTCCTTTCTTCGTTCTCGGCATGACGAATTTACGAATTTTTAACAGAGGTGTGAACTGAAATCAAGCGGTACCGTACCTACTTTACCACTTGGTGCTTTTTACGTGACCCGCCATGCGGGATACAAAACGTCACGGCCAAACGGCACTACCGAACCATCCCATACTGACAAACGAAACTCAGGTCAAGCGAGCCAAACCACTTGGTTTGTATGATAGGCATTCCCGATCCCATCGTCATACTTATAGACTTTGCAGTAGTTACTGTGCCACCTGTAACACATGTTACCGTGTTGCGAACACAGCACAGTAGTTACTGATGCACGGTGGTGGAACATGAACAGTAGTTACTGTACTAGCTATGAGTATCGGGTGTCCTAACATATGTGAGAAAGGTAACGCGATGTCATGAGTCGTCTGTCCTACAACCAGAAAGTTAACTGACGTAGTGATTATTTGTCACTATAAGGAGCAAATGTGGATACAAGATTCCCAACTCAGCTGATCAGAAATACAAGGGCATTGCAGCATTGATTCATGTGCCTCTACATAAAAGGTTGAGTTTCCATCAACTTTCGCCTAGACTTATACCTGATATGACTTTTAAACTCCACGAAAAACAATACATATAATTAAGGGGATATCTAAATAACAAGTGTGAAGTTCAAGTAACTCTGACTTCTTGAGATATCAGGTTCACAAGCCAAGGTGTCACACACAGACACATATGCTATCATCACCGCACATAAACCTTGCCTTCAGCAGGGAATCAACACAGAACATGTTTCACCAGGCCTGCATGGAAATGTAAGAACTAATTAACTTTGTTAATTTTATTTTATGAAATTCATTAAGTCAAATAATGCAATTATATTCATTGTATTCACTCATAAATTTAGTTTTGAGTGACGTCATGTAAACAAGTCTGATGAACAAGAATTTTAAGATTATAAACAAGGGGAAAGGTTAAAAAAGTAGGAGAAAATAGGAGTCAGTTGAAAGCCTGGGTAACACAATCTGGCTGTATTGAAAGGAAATTATTTGGACTTCTTAAGCCAGTTAAAGTGCTACACTTGTACCTAACCAAAGTATCACATTTGAAAGTTTGTATTGGCTCGTTTTAGCATCTCATCGTTCCTGAAAATCCACCAAAATAATTTCAAGATAACGAGAAGCTTTAGGGTGAGCTAATAATTTACATATAAAACCTTATGAAATGGTACCCTTTTACAGGCAATATGACATAGCCCAATGAGAGGGAGATATGACGAAAGAGCAAGGGAGCTAAAGGTTACCAAAGGTGGAACGATGAGGCATAAAATGATGGCCGACCTATCACTGTTGATTGACTCAAGCTCTGATACATATGTGAAATCAAACGATGGTGGCAATGACATTGAAACAGATGGTGACTCGGCTAGACTTGAGATTTATGAATATTTCAATCAAGAGCAAAAACAATACCATGTTATTTACTAATAAACATTTTCTGTATACTTTGTGATAGGCTAGTGAAAATTGCTGAAGGAGGCCCAGTTTACTCAGGAAGTGAAACATAGAAAGGAATAGGCAGACACAACAATCATAGACAGTATAAATTTCTTGGCAGAGGTTCTGCTATTTTCAAAGTTTGGTTGCTTCAATGCACAATTCCAGCTGTGTACTCTAGAACGTTTGAAGTGAGAAATAAATGTGTGTTTGATGATAAGTGAAAATTGTTCATTATTGGAAACGGTACACAATAAGGCATACTTGTATGAACATGAATGGTAAGATAATATTTAAGCAATACCCACTCCAAATGTCAATGTTACCTTGTGTTTCTCAACAAATTTGCCATGACCGTTGAAGCTATCAGCAAACACTGCTAGCAAAATGATCTGAGATTCGGATAGTTATGTTAACATTTGATAGCCTCTCTAGAAATTCCACCATTTTTATTGTTATTGCGCAGGGCAGGGACAAGTTCTATCTCTATAATTATTAAAAGAAGGGTTTTCTTTGTTTGTTGAGAAGAACCAGCTGTATGAGTACTTCAACGAATCAACTTACTTGTTGTAAAATCCTTTCCTACTGGAACAAATTTCAACACTGGCACACTGGACAAGTCCATCATCTATCTCCGTACCGTCTGGTAAGCACAGTCTTCCTTCAGGACAGTTTAGCTTTTGCTTTACTGAAATAAATGTAAGGGAATTCAACTTGAACAGTACAAATACATGTTAAAAATTACGAATATTGTATTTCATAAATGAAATTAGGCTTCAACATTCAATCCTACCAGTTTTAACACAATTGTTTTTTTAAATTGCACTTTATCGAGGTAAAAATTTATATATGAATGAATGAATGAAAATAAATAAATAAGTGGTGCTTGGGTGTGCAACAAACCTTCATAATCCTGGGTAAAAATGATAGATTCTCTTATTATTGATTTCTGTAACAATTGATGCAAAAACAATCTACGGGTAATTTTTCATGAGGGATGAGGTGCCAGAATCCCCCTGGCCACACTACTGGTACCTACATACCTACACAGTGATATAGAACGAACTTTATTTTCTGAAAAAAATTCAATGTTTAACTCACCTTTCTCCATAAGTTCACTGAATGTTTTAGCAGCAACAACTTTTTTCACAGTCCCATCCAGGCTCCAAATATTGCAAGCTGTTATTCTCCTCCATTATTGTTCAGAGCATCTACAGAATTGAAAACTTATCTTATAAATGCCTATTACAACAGACCGTTAAGTTCATCAGCATTGCTATTTACATTTTTGTATCAGTGATACATTTCTCAAATTTAGTGCTTTTCATTCAGTACTAGGGCACATTATGGCATGTATCAGAACAATATAGGGGGAACCATTAAAGCTGTAAGTTTGCAAAGGCTAGTAATCAGTAACATTTTTAGCCAAAACAATGTTATATTTACATGCTCCAAGGGCTTCATCAACAATCTTGGTATCAAGTTTGTAACGACCAAGTGCGGCATCATACAAACATCCATTGGGTTTTAGAACAAAGTACACAGATGTGTTTTCCACATTAGAATGGTGCAAGTTTGTCAGCAAGATACATATCAATTCACCAACTTGCAGTGATTTAGCAGAATAACTTGTCACTAATAGTTGGCCTTTCACATAGTCCGTTCCATACAAATTTACTTCATAGCATATATCCACATTTGTAGATGTTTCAAGATCTTTGCAAGGTTTGAAGGCTTGTGATAATGCCTGACTATAAAGTTCAACACTGAATTTCAGAGCTTTCTCAGCCACAACTTCAGGGGGAAATATCTGACCAGCACTATAGGCAGCTTGCCAGAACTGATGTCTTGTACTTAGGGTTTTAGTGGGGGTTTTCACATTCTTTGCAGATGATGAAACACGCGTAAAGTATTTGTGCTTGCTTTCATAACGGAGTGTCCATACTTTCATTAAGGACCCAAACTACTTTTTACGTGCAAAGAAAACGGACACGGACCAAAGGTCAACAAAACCAAAAACAATCCCAGTCTGTTAAACAACCACCAAAACCCAACCGAAAACCCAAAAACAGAAACCTTTCACCAACCCACAAACGTATACAATGCAGTGTTCAACGTAACGTGAAAAGGACACGGACCAAAAGGCCAACAGAACCAAAACAACAAAGCTCTACAAACCAGCCCCCAAAAGCCAACTCCAAACCACAAACACAACCCCCCCCCAACCCAAACTTTGTTATTAGCCTTGGGTAATGCAGAAGGGTAATGGTGTTTAGGCCAGATACGTTTATTTGGAAATAACCTTGGCCTTGGTTGCAGATAAATATGTATGAAGTCCTGGAGGTACTGAAGCTGTTTGTTTGAGATTTTGGGGGCACAAACTAGTTCAACTACTTTCCTCATAGTAAGGACTGTTTGCCAAACTTCATCAGTGTAATCTCCAATCTTATCAAGTATGATGACAGGTAATAACCTAAGGAAATTCCACTTTTGCACTGCATGTCCTGACAGTTTTTATGAGGTATAGTTGCCTTTAACTCTGGTTGGCTTATCAAAGGAATCTTTACCTTTGTACTTGTAATCATGAATTCTTTTCTTTAAGAAATCTGTGCTAAGCCATCTTAAGAGACAACTCCTTCAAACAAATCGTGAGATAGACAGGGTGGTAGACCGGGTCCACAAAGATGAAAACTTTTCATGACATTTAAGGGAGAGTCAAATTGAACTCCTAGATAGTTGGGCAGGTTGTAATTTGTTAAGCTTTCTACACATGCTGTATAGTTTTGCTTTGTCCTCTCTTCCGCCTGTGTTTTCCGAGAAAGAAGACGACAGAGTCAAGCAATACCTGCATAAATATTTAGCACAACTAAAGTTTTGCATAAAGCCACCTATAGCATGGGAACCTAAGTTATCACCTGAAATGAATGCAACTCCTCCAAATACATTTTTACCAAGGCCAATATCAATACCAGTACTTTCAAGTTCTTGAATGTCATTTATCAGTCTTTGAAATACTTTTTTGGCAACAAAACATTTAAAATATTTTTCCTTGCAAAGTTAAATTAGTTGAGTCTGGTCTTAGAACGGTTATAGGCGTACAGGTTACCAAGGGTCATATATGTTGCCAAAACTTTGTGTTTGGTTTCAGCCGCTCCAAGAGGATTTACAATTTCAAATGCATTTTGGAACAATAGTAGAATAATGTCTCCTATTTTCCAAGAAAGCATTATTTGGAAAACAGGATCCATCTGTGAAATCTGTGTAAACATCAGAGTTTTGTGTTGATTTTAGGATTTACAAATTACTCTAAGATACTTATCTTTAAATACTTGCTTCAGTGTGCGGATTATCGGGACATAATGTAAATAGCTGTCATTATGTTCGTTATCCTTTCACAGGGCTAATTACATAAATGTTCTTTGTAGAACTCATTTCTTTTATGAGCTGATCTAAATGATCCTTTTGTTTTCTCATATGCACACTTCAAGGCAGTATTTGACTGAATTTCACTCACAATTTCTTCGATAACATGTTGTGGAATATCTTTAGACTTAAAAATTTGGTTAAATTCTGTATTCCTCATGCTTTCTAACATATCAAAAATATCCACTATGTTTTCAATTATATACTGCAAAGTAGAATTTGGAACAATAAATTTTGCCTGGAGGTTTACAACAGTGCAATATTTTCAAGAATCAATTTGTGACTAATTCCCTCATCTTCAGAATCATTCTCATTGGTAATTGTTGTTTCTGGAATTTCGTGGTTAGCAATATCTTCATCATGTTTATTTTTAAGTAGTTCACATGCAGAGCTTCCTGCAACTGTTGCAGTCTCAGTAAAGTTATCTACTGTAGATTGATGGTTTCTGGAGATATGACATCTTAGAGCATTTTTGGAGGAGAATTTGTTGGGACAATTTTCAAATGGACAAACTTCGAAACCATTTTTTAGATGCCCTATAAGATGTTTTTGGAAATCTCCAAAATTAGAGCAAGTTTGTCTGCAAAACTTTAAGTTGCAATGCAGTTGTACATCTAACAGTCTATCAATACCATCTTCTCTATGGTCACTATAGAAGTGACTTTTTAAGGCTGAATAACTTACAATAATTCTGTTGCAATTTTCTTCATGACACGTAAATTTTAAATTTCGTTCATTTGATGAAGCCTGTAGTGACACATCTGTCTAGCTGCAGTATCAGAGTTAACACCACATGAACAAGTAACCATCTGCAAAAGAGTAAAAACATATGGAAATTAAGAAAACAAAATCAGAAATGGGTCAGGCTCTCCAACAATACATTACAAATCCGGTGTCCCTGATTATTCCATCTCAGGTTTAGCCGTAGCCTATCCTATGAAAGAAAAACAAACAAAAACCTTTTGGTTATATATTGACAGGTCACAAATCTTATCAGTTAATACTGTAAGTAGGTTACAGTTTGGCATAATTCATAACACCCACACTCAACACATTCATGCTAAGATCAGGTTAGTATGGCATACAACAGTGCATACGTGAACTGTTCATGATACTTAACGTAGGCTAGGGGCTTAGCAGCTCGGGCACAGTTCTGGAGGGTGGGGGAGGGCTAGGAGGTAGACTTTGCCTGTAACTTGTTTCTACCTCCCAATACTCACAATTGACATTTACAAAGAAATTTAAGGATTTTTTGGGTATAGTTATGTAAATAAATGTAATAAATAATGATAGGGCAAACGTTTAGACGAACAATATTGTAAGAAATATAGGTAGATGAATAAGCCTAACTCATTTAACTTTTTGTAAAATGAAGGAAGTAAAAACATGTCAATATATACTTAGATAGATCTACTTTTAATTAAACACTAGGCAAGCAATTACTAACTTACATGACCCTCCCAATGGCTGACCGTTGACCTCCATGAACAACAATAGGAAATCATTTACTCGCCATGGGCTATACCTACCAACCAAGTTTGAAGTTTAGACAACTTTCACTTCCTGAGATATCATGTTAACGTGGTTTTCAGACCACCTGTGTTTATACCTTGAATGACCTTTCACCTTCATGAAAAACAATAGGTAGGTAACATCTACTTACCATTTGATACCTATAAATACAAAATTTCCAGTTCAAGCATCTTTGGTTCTTGTGATATCGTGTTTATACGCCAAGGCATCAAATGACACGCACATACGTACGTACAGGGTTTCCCCATCGCATGCAGTAGCATCCTTGATAATTGAGCAAGGAATAACAAATGGTTTTACCGACCAATAATTACTTTTCCAAATTCAACGAGAAAACAAATGAAGTATATTAGAAAATTCTGATTTATCACTGAAAAAACCTGATTTATCAGACGAAAAACCTATTTTATTGATAGACCTTGCTAGTATTGGTCGAAGAAAAGAGTTTGTTACCTATAAACCTAGCCTACTTTGTTTATTTCTTAATTTTACCATTTGGCGTGCCATAGGACAGGGGACTGCACGACTCCCCAAGATTTAGTGTAAGCCGATCGGTGGCTTCAAACTAAAAGTGATATCAAGAAGTTTCCTAAGAGAATATGTGTTATATAGCATAGGCATAGACACTGATTGTGTCTAGGCTGCGATATATCATAGCAAATAGAAACGATACAGCGAAAGGACCGACAAAGAGCTGTGATGTCGGCCTAGCCTACTTGCTTTGCCGCTTATTTCTAAACAAAGAAACACACAAACGAACGTTTAATATAATCCTTACGTAAATAGTAACAGTTTGATATGACTCAATCCACTATAGTTGCACTCATGTTATATTAAAAGAACTGAAAAGCTTTGAAATCATGACAACTTACCGTAATTACAGAGGTTTCGGAATTTCGGTGCGCGCGTCCAGCGTCATTTCACTGTAAGTAGTGTAAAAAGGTAATCTACAACTTTGCGACCAGTGGCGTAGCAAGGATTTTTTCAGTGGGGGCGCCAGGGGGGCTTGACCATTTCCTGGGAGGGCGTCTTGTTACTATCTAAGCGGAGCGCCACCATGGGTTCGCGCGCAGCGTAGCGAAAATTTTAGCTAAAAAGGCCTCCTAGATCGTCGGAAATGACACTTTCCAAGCCTTGTAAGCAGGGACGTCAATCCGATTTGGGGGGGGGGGGGAGGGCCTAACCGATCGAGTATTCCAGCCGCAAGTACTATCTAAGCGGAGCGTACGAAGAAAATTTCAGATTTCAATATCTGCCAGATCGCTGGAGATGGCACTTGCCAGGCTGGATAGCAGCCATCTAGTTGCGTGATTTGCGGCCTTTATTTCTTGGTGGATTATTTCTGTTATTAGTGATTCCAATTGACATCAACATTAGAACCCAGTGCAAGTTGACAAATGATGCGGCGAAACTGGAAACCCCAGCCCCATTTTGCCCTATGTTTCAGGATAGAATACCCCTCATTTGTTGAAACCCATGGCAACTTACAATCTCTGAATACATTGACTTCGAAATGGGCACATTATATTGCACCAAGTCGGTCAAGGAATGACCCCAGGGCCTCAGATATAGGCCTATAGGAACGATGCCCCAAAATGTCCCCGGACATACTATAGGCGAAGGAAGCTATCCGCCGCGACTGCATGTGAGTTTCTCGACTTGCCATACCACAAAATTGTGAGTTTCACACCGGCATTGACATTTTTCGACAAATCTGCAAATTACGCGTGGAAAATAAGGAAAGATTCACTGGGCTTTCAGCCAAGTAACATACTTAATCACCGAACTATATGATAACAGATTGCGTCTGAAACATTATTAGGGTGATAGACTGATCCTCAGCGATAGTATTGTCTCCTTTGTATAAAATTAGGTTTTTTAGCGGTTTTAAGAGCATCAGGGTACGTCCCAGAACTGAAAACCCGGCCTGTGCGTCACGTCCGGTTTTTTCAGCAACTTTAGCCTACTGCCGGTCCGCGGTCGAAGGGTCGTTCATGAGTGGTCATCATGGAGATTTTAAACCATTCAGACCAATGATATATTTTTCGCACATGTAATTTTTTTTGGATACCCAAAATCCCAGTGGGGGGGCGACTGGGGGCCACAAGGTTTCATGAGGGCTGTCGCCCCCACGCCCCCCCCTTGGCTACGCCACTGTTTGCGACACAGTTGTTAACTTTACTATTTCGGAAAAGACTCGTTAATTGCGTAAGACTAAACGTATATACTACTTTCTATCATTCCAACAACGTGTAAAATAGGATTCTCGTTTTATGATGCAAGATTTCGTGTAACGTATTCGCGGTAACTTCGACCGCATAATGAAAACTTGGATCGAGCCAGATGCTTTTGTTCCGACACAGCGGTTGATGTATTTTTATGAAGATTTTGTGCCCATATACAGCAAATGTTGTGACAATACATTTTGTAAATGGACAAGAATTTTTTTTAAGAACATCATTAAGTTTACTGCGTGAACGCTGTAAAGCTATTATATCATAGACATTTTTTACAGTGTATCGATGCAGATTCATCGATACAGAAAGTTACAAACAGAAGAGATGTGAGCACAGTTGATGGACCATTATTCATTAATGAAAACATATTGCTAAAAGCAAAATGAAGGCGTTTTGTGATTTCAGAAATGGCTCCTGTTCTTGGAAAAATTACTCCCATTTCACCATTGCTTATTACACTTCAGGGCCTCAGGAAAAGTTAGCTTTACGCTAACCGAGTTCAATTAAATGGAGATTTGATGACGGGTGCCAATTTTGATCTATGGGTGCCCTTAAAATAACATTCAATGCCAACAACATCTCCTGTTCTTATGTTGCGAATAGCACATAATATCAATAGGATGGTCGGTGGGAGATACCTTAGATTATGAAATCGCGTTGCGGGCGCTCAGCTAGTGTAAATAACTGGAAAGTTTTGGAACCAACACTTTGCTAGTTATTTCAACATGCGAGGTTGACGCTTTGCATGCTCTCCAGTGTCGTAACACGTATGACTTACGGTTTACTAGTGACGTGACCCGGCAGAAGGGTGTCACGTTGCTGAGTAATGTCGATGGTTTGACAGTTACTCCATGCAGAACGTTCGTATGTAGTAACTGTCATCCACGTAGGACTAGAGGTGCGTCAGGAACTTGTCGCAACTGTTTTAGGTCGGTTTGGGGCTGTCAAGGCTACCAAAATGTCCTCCTACGCACATTCCCCTGGGGTATTCAACGGGCACCGACAGGTTCGGATCGACCTGAAGCAGGACATTCCCTTCTTCCTGTTTATTGCCGGGCATAAAACTCACGCGCGTTATCCCGGTCAGCCCCGTACCTGCTTCAGGTGTGGGGAGACCGGGCTGCCCAAACAAAAAGTGTGGGCGCTGCCTTCGTCTTGGGCATGATACCTCTGCTTGCCCAAACGAAGTTGTGTGCTCACTCTGTGGGAAGGGACATGTCTTTCGCGCTTGTCCCTCCTCTTATGTCTTTATGACAAAGAGTGGGGGTCAAGCAAAGTCGCCAAGTTGTGACGCACCTACTGCCTCGAAGGAAGCTTCCCGCAAGGAGGGGAAACCAGGTGAGGATTCACCTTCCGCACCTGGTTCACCCTCCCCCGTCGTTGCAGACCCCAACCCCGTGCCCAAACCGCCTCCACCACACCGCGAAGCGGACACGGGGTCTCCACCAGCTTCCCCCATCAACTCGTCCAGTTCAGTCCCCAGTCCGGCGCCGGTATCGCCAGATCCGGAGGCTCTGTCTGACGGCGACTCCGGAGATTCGGTGGTCATCGAGCCGAAACGTGCCACTGGGACGAGCTGGTACGACGAGATGGTGGAACCCTCTCTAAAAAGGTCGGCCTCAAGTGACGACTTTGACGACGGTATGTCGTCTAGGGCGCGCTTGAAACTAACGGAATCGTCGTCGGCGTAGTTTTGCCCCATTGCCCTCTCATGGCCTTTCAGTTGCCACTTTGAACGTGAATGGCATGAGGGATCATCGCAAGCGCAGTCGCATTTTCCAGTATTGTAAGTCAACGGATGTCGACTGCGTTTGCCTGCAAGAAACACACATTTTGGAAGAAGATGTCCCTATATGGGCTTATGAGTGGGGTGGTGGGCTGCATGCTTCGTTTGGTTCGTCTTCATCCTGAGGCAATGTCATCCTTCTGTCACCTCGTCAGGCGGGTTGTGCCACTAGGGTGGAGACGGATCACGAGGGCCGATTGGTTTGCATTCTATTCAAGTATCCACAGAGAAATATCTCCCTTTGCAGAGTGTATGCTCCCAATCGGCCTTCTGCTAGACGAGATTTTAACACGCTGCCTTCCTTTGTTCCTGGTAGTGCACCATGTGTCATGGTCGGAGACTTTAACTGTGTCCCAGACTCGGGTCTTGACAGACTCGGGGCTTCTGTCTGCTAGTCCTGACGCTGGGATCACAGAATTGGACAGATTCACTTCGGCACACCTTTTAGCCGATGTATGGAGGCATATGCACCCGTGTAGTACGGGGTACACGTGGGTGAGGCCTAACAGGGAAGATGCCTCCAGGATAGATCGAGTGTATGCGCCCGTTAGTTTGAAATTTTCGGGATGCGTGACACTGAGCTGTCCGCTCGGTTTGTAGCACGGTTTGTTTTGCCTTCCATTTTCCCGATCGGGCGGGGCTTATGGAAGCTTAACTGTCAGATACTTGGCGAGGTTTCGAAACCAGGTAAAAATGATGGCAAACATTGAAGCCGGCCTTTGCCTCTACATCCCAATAGTGGGACGATGTCAAGTTGCGCATCAAACGCTACCCAATTCAGTATTGCGTGACCCGCGCACGGCGTCGGAGAGAGAAATTCTCGAATCTGTGCGCGGAGGTGAAGTTTGGCGACCCCTCGGCTGTCATCGCTTTGCAGACTTATCTCGATAAAAGTACCACGGTTCCTGCGTCAGGGCCCGTGTCGAAGCGTTGGAAGCTGAGGAGCGCCCTTCACTGAGGTTGTACCAGTCCGTAAGCTCATCGGCGGGTGACAAACGCGTCCCGTGGTTAGCGACCCTCACGGCATTGTCCGCGTATATACAAATTATTATTCTACGCGTGGCAATGTCGACTTGTCGGCACAGGCCGATTTATTGAGGGGAATCTCAAAAGCTGTTCCCCACGAGGTCAATGATATTTTGGGGGACGGAATAACCACTGTTGAGCTTTGGAAGGCGCTTTCGAAGATGGAGAATGGCAAGTCCCCGGGTTCGGACGGGCTTCCGAGGGAGTTCTTCCGAACCTTGTGGGCAATAATAGGACCCGACATCAGAGCCGTCTTCGAAGACGCCTTCCAAAACGGATTGTTAAACCAAAGTCAACGTCTGGACATGATTACTTTGCTGCCCAAGTCTGGGGACCTCTTGGATCCTCATAATAAGCGTCCGATCACCTTCTCACCTTCTTAAATGTGGACTACAAGTTGCTGGCTAAGGCTTTGTGCAACCGCCTTGCACTAGCTATGCCGCATCTTGTCGGTGATCTCCAGACTTCCAGACAGAATATCCAGCAGAACTTGTGCTTGATGCGCGACTTGACCGACTTTGTTATTGAGCGTGATCTGCCACGTGCATTGGTCTCTCTTGACCAGCAGAAGGCCTTTGACATGGTGGATCGCAGTTTTTTAATTAATGTATTGGAGACGTTTAAGTTGCACCAACATTTTCGTAAATGGATTTCTGTTATGTATCAGGAAAGTTTCAGTTCTGTGCTTGTCAATAAGTTTTGTTCACAGGTTTTTTACGTACAGAGGGGGTGCGCCAGGGGTGCCCTGTCTCCATTCCGTTATGTTTAGCGAGTCCCCATCTCGTCTTTTGGAAAGGGACTCGAGACTTGTTCCATTCGTTGTGCCAGGGGGTGCCAAAGTGAAATGCGTTCAATATGCAGATGACGTCACATGTGTTGTTTCGAGTCTGGGCTCCTTTCGTGTCCTCTCGCATGATTTATCTATCTTTGAGAGAGAGCAACCGGGGCGAAGTTGAATCCGGAAAAGACAAAGGGCCTTGGTAGCTGGAGATAAAGAGACTTACCATTCGGTGCATCGTGGTCGGATCAGAATATCAAAATTAATGGTATATGGTTCGGCTACGATACACCTTGTGATGTTATAGTGTTTAGTTGTTATGAATAATGACTAGATGTTCTTGATTCATGAAGATTGATTGCCTGTTTATTTCTTACTCGTATGTGCGTAGCACTGCCATCTTGGAGAGGGCGTACTTGAAGAATACATATCATAAATACATATCATCTCACATAAAGGATGTCATTACTATAACTGAACACAACAGATGTCACCTGGAACGAGAGGGCTGAGGTATTTGAGAGCAGGCTAAAACATTTAGCACCCGCTGGCTTTCGATCTTGTGGAAAGTCACCGTTATTAATCGTTTTGTTTCGCCCATCTTGTGGTACCCGGGCGCGGTGTATCCAATTCCGCGTCGCGTCCTGATGCGGTTGGAGAGAGCGATATTTTAATTTATTTCGTCGGGTTGTACAGAGCTTGTGAAAAGAGCGGTAATGTACCAAAAGGTGGGTTAGGGGTAGTTCATCTGGGAAGTAGATTGAGTTTTTATGTTATTTAAGCAAATGTTTGTAGCGCTAACTGACCGAGGGTTGCCTTCTTCATATTTTGTAGGTTTTTGGGGCGGGTTGCACCTGCGTCGATGGGTCCCGGCACTGCTTAGCAACAGAGAAGCGCATAGTAGTACTTCAAGCAGGGTGGTGCGTGTCATTTGCTCCACTCTAATTGAGTTGCCCCCTGTTGACCTGTCACGGCCGGCCCGCGAATATTTTTTTCCCAAACTGAACTGACACTGAAATTATTTCCTCGATTCTGATTGGCTCTCAGCGAGCCAATAGGTTTCCGTACGTATAGGTTATAAGGCTATATACAAAAAGTTAACAGGTCAAAAGACACAGACATATCGTATGTACACTCACTGGCTGGCACACACTCGCTCGCCGTTATAATGGCCACTGCATATTCGACTAGGCCTATCATGATTCATTGACTGAATACATTTTGAAATTAGGATTATAAAACTAACAGTATCGCAACTCCGAATGTACACAATCAACTCGTACATATGTACATCGGCTACATATATATATACAATTACAAATACACTGTGTTTTATTGTGTTGTATACTATACACAGTACAACAGGCTACATTACATGTGTTGTGTAGAGTAGAGACCCTATAGTACTATAGGGTCTCTAGTGTTGCGTTTGCTCGTTTGGGGTGCTTTTTCTGTCTTGACGAATTAACTAATAAATTAAGTAGACTTAGAGTCCGTCTTGATTGTTATTTCTCTGATTTATTTTCTCTTTCTTTACAACTTACAATCACACTTCTTAATCTTCTAAACCCCTATCTTCCACTCTCGGAAACCCGTCACATAATCCATGCATATGATTGGACAATGAACTTTTGACATCACTATACGACACTAGTGTAGAGCGGAGTCAAGCGAGTAAACAAACGATCGAGGACTGCCTATAATGGGCGCAGTAGTTGGGAATAGTTGCTCCATTGGGTTAAGAACACTATATACTTTCGTTCATATATACCTACCAAAAGTTCTGGAAAGTTGCTATGTGAATATCTTGAATTTGTTCGTGTTGACCGTACTGATATCGACAGAGTATGGAGGGATCCATGTTGAATACTAAAGTATATCACGTGCTCGCTGAGAGCCAATCAGAATCGAGGAAATAATTTCAGTGTCAGTTCAGTTTGGGAAAAAAATATTCGCGGCCGGCCCTGCCATTCTGCCGAAGTATGGCGTTCGGTGCATTCAAGGCTGAATGGTTGCAGGCTCCGTGATCTTGCATGGAGAATTGCACATGGTGCCTTGGTGACCAATCTAAAAAGGTATCATTG
The DNA here is from genome assembly GCA_020650975.1 of Apostichopus californicus. Classification (NCBI taxonomy): domain Eukaryota; kingdom Metazoa; phylum Echinodermata; class Holothuroidea; order Aspidochirotida; family Stichopodidae; genus Apostichopus; species Apostichopus californicus. Next base: position 26,176 of record JAIPMN010145138.1, read on the forward strand.
GCGATTGGGTGATGGACTGTGCCCAAGGACCGGCTGTGACAGCTTAGAGAGTACCGCTCATGTTTTTGGCATTGTTGCTTTGTTTTAAACTTATGAGAGTGGTTCCGGACCTGGACCGGTCGTGTAACGGGAGACCGTTCATGGTCGGTAGGACAGGGCTTTTAATTGCTTTATATGGGGTAGATCCTCCACTTTGTTCGGTTGCTGTGTTGCACCGTATTATTTTTGTTTGCTCTATCGTGAAAAAAAATTGTTTGGAGAAATAGATGCGATGTGGTTTTTAGGCAGTCCTGGAGGCGGTGAAGTGTCACATTCGCCCTCAGGTTGAAGGCGATTTTTGCCGTTTATCTGGGGCTGCCTTTTTTGGACGATGGTGTGCTGGGGAGGGGTGTTTCGTTTCGCTGCGTGCTGGTCGTCCTTTTGTTATTTTTTTAATGTTTCAGTAGGTGGCTGGGGTTTGTCTCTGCAGGTCGGTGGGCATATTTACTTTTTTGGCTCCCTTGACTTTAGTTTCGTTTATCAGAATGGGATGATTCAGTAGTGCCGTTTTGGATCCCGCATGGCGGGTCACGTAAAAAGCATTTCAACATGCGCGTTGAACTTTCGATACCCTCTCTCTCTCTAATGGTGATCTGCCTTAAGGCAGGTCCCTCACCAAACACAAAATCATAACAACCGCTCTTCTGCATTCCTCTTCATAGTGAAATAATTTCTGCCATCTCTGATATCATCCATCAACATTATTCTCTTTCTCCCTCTTGGTCGCTTCCCGTTCATTCTTCCTTCAAGCACATCTTTCAGTAGTCCGTCATGTCTCAAGATGTGCCCAATCCACCTTTTCTTTCTCAGCTTAATAGTTTCTCCCAGCCTGCGGACCTCACCAACCCTCTGTAGAACTTCCTCATTTGTGACCCTGTCTGACCACTTTATGTTCTCAGACTTTCTCCATAGCCACATCTCCAATGCTTTTTCTGTCCTCTTTCCTTAGTGTCCAGGTTTCTGAGCCATACAGGAATACACTCCACACAAAACATTTCATTAGTCTCTTCTTTAATTGTAACTCAAGACTAGCAGTAAAAAGAGAGTTGTGTAGTTTCAAAGTTTCCTTGGCCATTGCCACTCTTGCTTTGATTTCGGTTTCTACCAAGATATTTGAAGTGTCTGACCTGTTCAAGTTCCTTCCCCTCTATCTCTATATGAACTCTCCTTTGTTCCCTTCCAATCTTCATGACTTTCGTTTTCTTTATGTTAATCCTCATCCCATACTGGTTGACAAATCTGTTGGTATTCTCCATCATACGTTGAAGTCCAGCCTCCGTGCTTGCTAACATTGCCTGGTCATCCCAAGAGCTGATATATTGTAATAGCTGAACAAAGTGACGAAGCAATATGAAAAGAAACAAGATTGTAAAAAATAGCAAATAAGATTTATAATGCAAAAGTTATCATTGTAATCACTCTTTGGTGAAAGTGTAGGGTTCCAGCCTACATAGCATGTATCTGTTGCCTATTGTTACTTACCTTTACCTATTGTGCACCTGTTATTATAGTAATTACTTGCAGTGTCTCCATGCCCAGATGTTATTATGTAATCATCTGCTGACTCTTGTCTCATTGTATTGTATTATGGTAAACTGTTAATCTTCCTGTATGTTTGTGATTGGGCAACTAGGTTGCTTGGGTGTGGTTATTACCTTGTGAGTATTAGTTATCTAGCCTAGGGATATATGTGTTACTGTTAGTGTAGCCTTCTGTGGTATAGTACTATATTGTGATTGTGTGTCAATAAACAGAACTGCACCAGACCCTGGAGTGTACACATGTTCTCTCTCTCTCTCTCACTCGGTCCCTACAATGGCGTAGTCGGCAGGATTTTAGGCATGTGGAAGTCCATTGCCACATATTTTACACAGTGAGTGCCTACCGTATATATAACCTGGTGGTCCATTGCCAGTGTTTTGACTGTTGATTTTTAATCATTTATTGCAAGTTTTGCCCTAAGCCGGTGACAAGTCATGGAACAGTATCCACATCTTAAGTATCTGATGTCAGATTATATTAAAGAACTTTGTGAGGAGAATGGGCTTGACTTGGCCCTTCTGAGAACCAAAGAAGAAAGAATTAAAGCCTTGCAGACTGTCCCAAATTTGCAGGATATCACTGTTAGAGCACACAAAGCTAAATCAGTTTATAAGTTGGATGGTTTTCACCCTCTTGGGG
>JAIPMN010145173.1:0-33349 GCA_020650975.1 Apostichopus californicus
TCCCCCCTTTTCCTACGAGGTAGCAGAGTTCTTAGCTCCTTGTGAACCTTGTTCGAGTGGACCTCCCTGTCAGGAACAGGGGGTCCACTAGCGAGCATCGTGTCCGGTAAAGCTGAAGCGGCTGCGGGTAGGGTGGAAGGGCCACTCGAGTCAATGAGATCAGTGGCCTGTTTCGTCTCGTCAAACCAATCGGAGGACTCCTTAGCCACAACTAATAAGGCTGTAGTGCAGTCCTCCGATTGGTTTGACGAGTCAGAATCTGGGCCACTTAATGTCTCTTGGGCCGGTTGACTCGGGGCCCGACTAGTATCACCGATAGCGGGCGTAGCTACCGGTGAACCAGTACAAGCGGCATCCTGCGCCGCATGCCACTCCGCTAGTACCATCTCCGCCGTTTTGTCCTGCTCTGCCTCAGTGGGCAGGCTGGCAGTCTCGGTAAGTTCGATCAGGGGAGAGGTCGGACACGCAAGGGGGAACAAAGCCTCCACCGGGGCGCTAGTGTCGGACACTGAGGCGATGACAGGAGCATCAGGTGGTACGGCGTGAGAGGCCGGGACGGGGACCGCTTCAACCACGCCCGTAGCCACTCTCGCGGCGTATGAGCGGTCTGGGCATAAACGGGCCAAATGGCCAGTTTTCCCACACGAGTTACACACGATATCCCCTTTACACTCGGCCAGGGTATGCCCAACCTGTAAACAGCGGCTACACCGCTTGTTCGGGCACAACCTGGCCTCATACCCTTCTAGCCCACACCTCCAACAAGTGCGAGGCTGGCCCGGGTATGCAATGTGGGCCCTGTGCCCATTAGCCCACAAGGTAGAGGGGATATCGGACTTTAGTTCGATTCTAACTCGTCTAGTCCCGGTCTTGACACCTTTACATTCAAGGAATTCCGGCTCCTCGTACCGGTCACTTTCCCAAAACGCCCCAGTGTCCGCACAACAACCTGTTCACACATGTCCAGAGGGAGATGGAGGACTGTCACCCACACCGAACTGTCATACGGTGTGACCTTGAGTCCCCCAACTCCCTCCAACACATGAACAGCCTCCGAGGTGAACCGAACATCAAAAACATTCATACCCGGAGAGGTTTACGCTGAAGTGCGCCAACCCCTCCAGGGACCTTTAAACCAACAGAACGCAAAACTGAAAAAAACTTGTCCGGGGACGACCTTAGCCTCCCCCGAAAAACTCAACAATACGATTTTGCTGTCACGGCGAGACGCCATGACAGCTAGGGGTGTGGCAAGCCACGCACCTACGAAAAACAAAAACCACGCAACAAAGCCAAAACTACACTAAACAAACTACAAACTATTGAAAGGCCAACGTAAAAAAACACAAAGTGTGTGGTCAACGAAAAATGGAGAGCAGTCGAAAACACGTCCGCACTCCACGAGAACTGAACTGAACTTCGTGTTATTATGTAATGTTGAAAAGTTGATTATGTCATTACTATGGACGATAGGCTTTCTGTTGCTGTATTAATATACCATTATGTTGTCGATTTGTTACGTCATGAACAATTTCGTATTGATGGAAGCTCATTGATTGCAGCAGATCTCATTAAATCATCAACCACACACGAAATTGACAGATGAAAAATAAAACGCAATGTCAAGAAAGCGAATTTCAGTACAAGTAGTTTCATAGACTGGTTCTCAGAAAATCGTTAACATTGTCAACAACAAGCAAAAACACATGAAAAGATGCATCATTAGAAAATGTGTCACTTGAATAATTTTTCTGGACAATTTCCATATCCGACAATCCTTTCAGTGATTATTTTAGATATAAAATTTGTTGTTAAACCCTCATGTATGTAAGCATTCATGATGTAATTTTTGAGCCAATACTCAATGTGAGAAGACCTAAACATCAGAGACGTGTATGACGCTGGTGTTGATTTACAACAGAGCGACTTCATTTAGCTCAAACATTTATGTACTATTATAGTGAGTAATACCATAAAGATGAGTGAGTAATGTCTTGGAAATGGCAAATCATAAATGGGACAAGAATCGTTCTTACAAATTGACGTAGTTTTGTTGTGTCCCGGTTTAACTTTAAGAAAGTCTCAACCATTCCATTTTCTTTAGAATATATCTCAATTCCGATAGTTTTCATTAAAAAAAAAAAATAAAATTCAATGCAGAAGGGATGTGTGTATTTATATATTTAATTAGCCTATTTATACTTCGAAAAGTCCGTTTTCTTAAAAAAAAGGTTTTTTAAAACTTAGTATCCTAAACCTATGATTACGCTTTTAAACCACACTTGGTTGAACTATCTTCAGTACATGTGTCTATGTTCTGAGTGAAATCTGGTAGTCAAATATGTAAAAGAAAACATTTGTTTAATTAAAAAGTAAGGAATTATCTGAGTTCGTAGTTTTCAAAGTTCTCAACTAACATGCTAGTTGAAATTGTGCTCATGTTGCATAAGGTTTTTTTTTAAAGTACATACTTCCTTTTCAATTGGCGATATTCGACTGACGACCGTCTGTTCACAAACTGAATTAAACGTCACGGAAATTGCTTGTTTTGTGAATTTTCCAGCAACAGAAATACACATACTTCTAATCTTTGTTTATCATATTTTAAACAGTAAGTTTACATTTATTGGCGAATATTAACATTTTCGTGAAATAGTTCAAAGGTCATTTAGGGTCAAAGAGAGGTTAAACAGTTAAATCACGCAACAGCCTACTCCTCTTAGGGTTAATGTTTGATTTTTATCAAACTTGCTCACAGTTTACAGTTAGTGATTGGTCATAAAAATGTTCTTACTTTGATGTCAATGGTCAGCTAAATCAAAACATGAAATTCATATCAAATCTACTCTGACAGTTATATTAACTTTATTTGGCAATGGGGATCATCAGATAATGGGCTACAAAAAATAATTAATTTGTAATATGGTCAACGGTCATTTTATGTCATCTGAATGATATCAAATACTACCCCAGAAAAATTTACAAAGATGTGGTCAAAATCTGGCAGATAGCATCTAGCTGATCCACAATCCTCAAATCTGGGTTAGGCTTAGTAACTAACCATTTCATACTTTTTTCAATGTCTCGTTGACATTAGAAAGTTTGTAGTTGAGCCACTGCGTCGTTGGCATTCTAGTTTACGAACTGTTAACTGTACATTGTGTAAAAGCTGCTGAAGTCTGGTCATAGAATACTTGACTAAAAACACGTCGCGTGTGTCTCAGAACACAGAATGTTACTTTTTCACCAACGTACACAAAGAATAATAAATGATACATCAATTTGCAAAGGAAACACAAAACAGTACATTGAGATGCAACATATTCTGTGCAGGCATGGACGATCAATACATATTCAGTTACAGATCAAACTGATGTAAAGTAACAACCTCTACAAACATGCAGATCAGAATATTTTACTGAACGCAGAATGGTAAATAAATTTATAACTGACATTCGAAGCAATCACAGTGGTGAGCATTTAATCACTCACCACTGAAACAGGTTCATGTTAGAATATTATTTTTCCTAATCAAGAAAGACATGAACAGCTTTACCATAATTTCAATTTAAGAAGATGAACTAACCAACATCTTCATATTGTAACATTTTGACGACATGAAAGTTGAAAACCCAATGTTATAACAGCAACATATGCGATCAATCCGACGTAGATCACTACCGGAGCAATATTCCATTAGTAGCGATCTAACTCGTATTTGAAGATTTAAAGTGATATGCAAATCATCGGTGCTGCATTAGTAAGAACAAACGTGCTAAATTATAGTGACTTCCATTTATCAATCTTGTTTTATCTATTCATGCTACTTTATGGTGAATAAATACTATTTACCCTAAGATTTACAGGAGAATATTGTGTTTGTATTCATTTTAATATTCTTGTGTGTTATATCCTCGTAAAGGTAAGTGACTTGTTGCAGAAGTTGAACCACCCTTCTCTTGATCTAATGTATCTCGTGAATGCGATACCAGCACAGCCAAGCTCTTAAACTATGTGCTAGTTACATATTTTCATTGATTTCATATTACTCTTGCTTAAGCTGTGGATGGTATCCCAGGCCCGTTCATGATTTATTAACGTTTTCATATTGTAGCCACAAGTTACTTATTTCAGGACATGACGTAACATACATCTATCTCTCCTAAAATAATTGTCTCAACATCCTTATGTCGTAGTTTGCAAATCTACACATAGCACGAAACGTGTTGCAGGGCATAGCCGACTGTTTTAGGATATTACTGCTACGCCTTTGCACCATTCAACCTCATTGGGCTCAACATTCATGAAGGACATGACTCACTATTCTTCTCTCCCCCTGCATGTCCCCCTCCCTGTCACTCCTCTTCTCATAGCTCTCTTCTACCCTTTATTCTCCTCACCTTTCTGTCTTTGTCCTTCTCCAGTTTATTACTACTACTCATAATCCTCTCTTCGTCCCTCTACTGTTTTTATCCTACCTCTCCTCTTCCCCTGTTGGGTTTTTCTTCTCTCTATCCCTTGTCTACTAATCCCCTTACATTTATCTCTTTGTGTTCACCATGCTCATTTACCTGTCTGTATTCTGTGCGAGTTTTTGTCCCTTCTGTTACTGTTACTTGTCATTTAGCCTCCTATTTAGCCAACTTTAACATAATCTCTTACACGGGCTCTCTAGTGAATAAACAGTTTATCAACAGTTCAGTTTTATTTTATTTTCATTGTAATACTGTCAAAACTTTACTGCTTTTTACAAGGTTTAGGTAACAACATTTTATATTTAATTTCACGATAAATGCTACTAAAGTAGAAGGATGAAAACTGGTTTAGTAGACTAAGATGGTCGTGACAGATCTCTTTTTAATTATCTGTGGTGGAGTTAAGTGAAAAACATATATAATTCCCTTCGTGGCTAATGCTTTCTGTGTTTCCCTTTAATTTAGCTTCAGTAAATATTGAAGTAATGATATATGTGATGGCATGATATATATGAAAAGTGAAAGCTCCTCGGAACTACGTATACTGCATCGTTAGGCTGATGTTACAAGGAAATTAGTAATTAAAACTTTAACGACATGGTTTGTTAAGTTTTTATTTGCATGAAGCATGTTGAATAACATAAGCTCAAGTAACGAAAATAGGAAGTAAAAGTGAAATTTGCTGACGTGTGCTTACCTTGGTTATTAGTAGATACTTAGAATGTTGTTTCAATATTAGTACATCGGCACTTTCTTTTTGCTCAAGACAATTCTATCAAACGGCATAGGGGTTTTGTTTTTGTATTTAACAAGTCAATTTGAACAATAGTTTACATTAGATATCAGTAGAGATTATTTCGTGAAGATTTTATATCACTATAATAACAGCACTAAACACTTTTTATTGGTCAAGGAGTACACGCAATGATCCTTGAGTCGTAATGCTATTAGTGACCACTTATATTGTTGTTATCAAAGCATAGCTTCAAACTGTTCTTAAACACCGTACAGAAATACACATTCAAATATACATACACATTTAATTTTAAATTGAATTAAAACCATACCATTTTTATTTCTGGGATGCGATTGAGAGTCACATAAACGACCAATTATGAAGTTAACGCCTTAGCTGTTTAGTGTTTACATTTTCTAGGTCAAATGTGTTGTTAGAGGACTTTTGTTATCTTGCCGAGTATAAGTAAGAAAGCTCATTGCGGCCAAAGGAAAACATTGTCTACTTCGTTCGAAAGATGTTTGTCGTTTCTCTACGTGTAGTTCTATATTTTCCAGAACTTGTTTCTATTGAAGAAGGAAGGAAAGCTGTCGTTTTCTTCAGAAAGTTCCTTTAGGACAGTTTGAAGAGATATAGAGGTACGTTAGTCCATTACGTAGACTCTGTGTAATAAAATCCATTGTTCCGTTTATAATCCGCTTTTCCTCTCTAGTCTTTTGAGGCTAACGTTTGATTGTGAACATAACTCGTAATATGAATGTATTTCAGTTACAAAGGAACGTACCTAAGCTTACGTAAGGGATTTTTTATCCTCAAACACCATTTTTCATTGCAATAGTTGTTGGAGCTTGTGTACCAAATGTGTCAGCAGCGTTTTCATCGTAAGGTGCATAGTCCTAGCAGAATTCCTTCAAAGGTTTTCAATTTTGGTTTTTATTTTAGGTTAAGATAACCATATCAAATAACAATAATAGAAACAATATGGGACTGCCAAGTGCTGTGTTTGATTCTTCTTAAAGTTATTTTACTAAAATAACCTCAAAAGGCGTAGGCATCTTGTCAAAACGTTAACACATCCTTCCTAAGCACGTTCTAAGGTATCTTTATTAAACACTAGTACTACCATATTTGACTTATTGTGCATCATTTGTTCTGGCACAAGTTATCATTTTAAACAAGCTAACTATTTTACAGAAAAGAGCAATCAGACATATTACTCTCTCTCTCACCTGCGGGATCACACAAACGTGTTATTTAAGTCCATGAATTTACTGAAGCTCACTGATCTGGTCAGTCTCAATGTGCTCAGTTTTGTTTATCGTTCATTACACGAAATGCTACCAAATACACTGAATGCTTTCTTTACACAAAACCTAAACATCCAGGCTCACAATACTAGGCAAGCTGATTACCCGCACACAAGACAATGTCACAACAATTTCTCTTAAAATAGCTTACATCATCGGGCCATCACACTTTGGAATCTCCTACCTTTCACTTTAAAGGCGATGCTGGGGGAGGGGGAGGGGTAGGTGTGGGAAGGGAGAAAGGGGAAAGGGGGAAAGTTCTGTATTTGTTCAGGGAGTGTCACTACCTGACAAGCCCTATAGGTTTGTTTAGTACACTTCCTACCACAAGTTTTAATTTTTATATCCTTCTATTGTTATATCTCATTCCTATTTTGTGATAGAACAAAAATAAATGAAAAATGAAATGAACATTTTCAGATGGCGGCCCTTCTTGGACACATCTTCGGCCCTCCGGTGTCAACAGACTGTGGGTCACCGATCAAACGTCCGTTGTTTCGCCAGTGGCTTCTTGTTGGTCATTAGAATGCACTTCTGAACAGCTGGTGGTTCGACGATGTGTCACTCAGTCGGCGTGTAATCAGCGGTCGTTCGCGGTTTACAGATGGATGAATGCCGGCATATGATGAAGAGTCATGAACGGATGATAACAGAAAACAAAAAGTAAATGATGCAGATATCATTTGAATACAACTTATATCATGTCCACAATCCTTTGACAAACTTGTTAGGTGTTGTACACAAACGATGAGAAACATCAAGCTCTTAACACACTTATTATTAATATTGCACCAGTGCTTATATAGCGCAAAATCCCAGGGTTCAATGCGCTTAACAAAACAAATACAAACAAAAACATATGACAATTAAACAAATATAATCATGCCATATTAATTGTTAGTCATACTATAAGGTTTTAGAGCGAGTATCTTCAAGGGCGGACTGGATTATAAAAATGTCACCAAGTGGCGCCCCCAATATATCGGAAACAGCAACCTTCACCCTGCAAAATATACCTGCAAGTAGCGAAAATGATGAACAACAAAGTAATTGACAAGAATATACTTTAAGATGTTGAGACCAACATATGAACTGGTGAGGAGTAAAAGTGCCCAAATCGCATGTATTTGAATGAGAAATATGATTTAATGCAGTGAAATTATCCGTAGACTTAGTTAATAACCATATTCACATCACCACCCACTTTCTCGTCAAACAAAGCAGATTTATAAATGCAACAGATGCATTGTATAACAAAATGTAAATGAAAAGGATAACAAAGTGTTACTTTTATGGGTTAATATATCGCTTGATGACAGCCTTTTCTAATACAATATATCGTTGCAATAACAAGGGTGTGGTACAAAGTGGGCACAACTCCCGAAATGAAATGCTGCGTCATAACAATAATTAACAAGATATTATAATGAATGCTTAGCATTTTCAACATTGTATTTGGCTAAAAGGACGATGGTTGATGGAGCTAACGAGTGAAACCCAATATGAACTAGAACTGCATTTGCCTGCAAATACGCAGTAATGTAGTGCGCGTGGAGTGCTTGCAGTATTATGAAGAACTTTGCGGTTCTTCATGGTGTTTTAGGGGCAAACAACACAAAAACAGGGAGTATAGTCATGTAGGTACCTACAAAATGAGGGCGCTTATCCGTGGCAGGCTCAGAATAAGTTCGCTACGCAGCTAGCCTCTGAAACTGCAATGTACAGAGACATTATGAAACTTTAAGCTTCAACGCCAGTCGTGTAGGTATCGTGAAATTGGCCAGTAATGCCAATATTGTAGCGCACTACAGTAATAATCGTCAGCAAACATCAACACTGTTCAAGATACGGTAGGCATTCTGTCCGTTTTTAATATGGTTATTGAAATGATCGATGTTAATACAGTTGTGATCAAATACAGACAATTAAATAATACGTATAGTTTGTTTTATTTATTTTTTTATGATTTGTGCGTGTTTGCCTTACCTCATGGAGAGCTAGACTAAGTGCACAGCAATGAAAGAACATGTTCGTACAGAATGGACATGTAAATTCTCCGAATTGGATGCATCGCTCCCGTTGCTAGGATTATTCCGTCGCTAGTTTTTCGATTGTAGTGTTATCACCAACATGCGCTAGAATGAGCTAGACGGCAGACGTTGCACAGTTATATGTTTAAATATAGAGGATTCTAACTGGTTATCCCCAGCAGTTGGAACATCTTGCGAAAGACTTGCGATGGTGTGTTGTCGCCTAATTCCTCTAATTCTAGCAATCGATGCAGACGTTTTTGTTTAGAGGCCGTTGTCCTTTTAATAAATTCGGTCTTAAGCGTCTTATACGGTTCCGTGGTTGGAGGGTTGATAAGGATATATCGAACCTCTTGTATAATATCTGGTTGAAACGACACGATAATATAATGGTATTTTGTTTACTTCAGTTGTAATGCCGCGTGTTAAAAATTGCGCCTCCACCTGCGCAAACCAAGTGACTGGGTCGTTTGGCCAGTACGGTGGTAATTTAAAACCGACCGCGGCGATCGTGGGGTTGTCAGTTGGCGTAGACATGATAAATATCAGTCAGAAAATATACGGTCGCTATAGACATGAATGTGTATGACTATCCAAATAGAAATAAACTTGGCAGATAGAAAACGGAACAAGTCAGTTAATTCCAAATACTCCTGTAACTAATGATCCAATCAAAACATGGTTTAATAGTTAAGTCATGATCCTCAGAATGAAAATAAAGGAGAATTTCGTGTTTCAATATACGTGCACTGATACATAAATGATATATCCCGGACTAACTGATATCGAAACATCCAATATAACATTATCGTAGTTGCATTATATTAAAAACACTTGTTGTCGAGCGTGAATTCGAGATGAGAATACCAACGTGGGGAAAACTCCTCTTTTTGGCTAAAAACTCATTCCTAACGGTTAAGTCACACAACCCGGGTCAAGGGTTATTCGCTATTTTCCATTTACCCGAGCGTAATGATAAATGAACCATTTCGTATAAAACGACAATGACTGAAATTCCAAAGTTGGATTAATATGTGCCAAAATTGATGAAAATGATGAAGTCACTACAGTACCGTTTGCTAAGCTATATTGTATATTGTATAGGTCTAGCCTATAGAGATTTATACATACTGTAGGCCTAGGTCATATAGTAATCATAAATTACATTTGAAGTCCAAAGTTCTTTTGCAATGTACAAGTCAACCCATTCATTTAAATAACATATAAAGAAGTTTCCAATGATATTTTAAGTTCCAGCTCCTCATCGTTGCAAAGGCTTTTCCGGACCATACAGTAACACCCAAACGCAGACAAATAATTTATGCAGCCATCGGGAGGGGTGAAATCCCGTCATAGATGGAACCAAATGGACCCAGATGCATGCCCGCTTGCAGGTTTTACACCCATTGATATAGCATGTAAATATATGTCCATCGATATCAGTTCCAGTTCATTTTATGATTCCATCTTTTCTGGATCCTAACATACGTGACCCCCATCTTCCATAATCCAAGCGTGTATTGAAGCAATATATAAACATTTATTCAGCCATTGGGAGGGGGTCAAATCATGTTACAGATTACACCTAGTCATCTCAGAAGTAAGCTTACGTTTCCAATATTCGCATCTAATTTGATAAAAGTATCCTTGGTTCCGGAGTACTAAAAAAAATAATTTGAAAGTGTTATCAATGCAGAGATGTTGGATTTAACGTTGATAAGCGCTTTAAAACAGTTGGCTAGAGGCTAGAAGCATGCAAAACAATGAATACTATACTGTAGGACTAGTAGCTTAATGTAGCTGGATAGGTATCGCACCAGTTAGGTGAACAATTTGATCTGGCCCAATGTTTTTTTTTTGGGGGGGGGGGGGGAGCTAACATTTTATAATTGCAATAACACAAGTTGTTGTACAACGCTTAAAGATGTTTTAACATGTAATGCGCCTTTTAAGAATATATTTACATTACATTACAATGTTAACTCGGATTGTATTCAAACTTGGAATACAGTTGTTGGGTAATATCTGGTAAATGTGGATCTAACGTCAGGTCATTTACTGTACAGTACTCTCATAACTGTACAGTATGTACCAGGTAACTACACACACAGTATGCTATATAGTTGGTATGGGATAGTTTACACATACTCAGTGTATGCAATGCTCTGTAGTTATTACTGTACATTAGGTACCAGGTAAGTATATACACAGTATGATATACAGTTAGTATGTGATAGTTTACACATACTGTACACAATGCGCTATAGGTATTACTGTACAGTAGGTACCAGGTAACTACATACACTGTATGCTATATAGTTAGTATGGGATAGATTACACATACTGTATACAATTTGGTTCTAGATATTCCTATACAGTAGGTACCAAGTCACATTAACATACACAGTATGCTGTATGGTTAGTATGGGATAGTTTACACATACTGTATGCAATGTGTTTAAGATATTACTGTACAGTAGGTACCAGGTAACTACATACACAGTATGATATATAGTTAGTATGGGATAGTTTACACATACTGTATACAATTTGGTTCTAGATATTCCTATACAGTAGGTACCAAGTAACATTAACATACACAGTATGCTGTATGGTTAGTATGGGATAGTTTACACATACTGTATGCAATGTGTTCTAGATATTACTGTACAGTAGGTACCAGGTAACTACATACACAGTATGATATATAGTTAGTATGGGATAGATTACACATACTGTATGCAATGTGCTATATTTATTACTGTATAGTAAGTATCAGGTAACTAAATACACCATATGTTATATAGTCAGTACAGGAATGGGATAGTTAACACATAATGTATGCAATGTGCTATAGTTATTACTGTTCAGTTGGTTTCAGGTAACTTCATACACACTATGCTATATAGTTAGTATGGGATAGTTTACACATACTGTATACAATGTGATTTATTTATTATTGTACAGTGGGCACCAATTAACTACATACAGTATATGGGACATACTGGTCACTGGAAAGACAGGTTGGCTTGTTCGTTACCTTTATGATAAGTACACGTTCAACGTGAAATAGATTTGTGTAAGTGCTAATACTTCAAAATGCTTCAAATAATCAATGTCCTATGTTTTGTTTATGCAGGACTACCATGGCCAGAAACTAGCTGAACAAATACCCAGGCAGTACTTGCCAGTGTGGTATTTGCAGTAAGTATGTAAGAGATGGTACTAAAAGCCTTTGATTGTTTACAGTGTATTATAATACTCAGATCAGGAGTCAGCCAACCTTTGTTGTGGTAACTATACTGTGTAGGATGTCTGTACAGTTGTAGCGCATTTCTTCTACATGTCTGCACCTCACAACGTGAAAGAAGCCCCTCCCTGACTGCAGTATTAATTTCATTTTCATATCTGCAGTAGTGAACAGACTTGTCTTCAAATATTGATCAAGCAACCTTATTGTGGTAATTATGTGATGTATGCAGTACTCACACTAGTAGGGTGCTGTTCATGCATTAATTACTGCCCTAAAGTGTTGACGTTAATCCACACCTTAGAGGAAAAAACCTTTAAAAACAAATTTACGTCTTGAAGTTGTTGGATTTTATTCTAACTCTGCTTAAGTTTCCATACGTCGACATTGATTGTTTAGTTGTACAACAGAAAACACAAGGGAATCGTTCATCCTATCTCATTATGACAAAATTGTCAATCTGCAGGGCTTGACATAATTTTAACAATGATGATAAAAAAGATATGAAATTACCACATCAGAACATATTTAGTACCTCCACATTGATATGGAGAATATTAAGCCGAATCACTGGGATGTTAGGAGTCTGATGGGGGTCAACGTTTTTGCATGCATATTTGCTGTATTAAAGTGTCATTTAAATATTTGTGTCTGTTTCTTGTGACTCAAAACTAATGAAAGCCAAGGGCAGAATAAATGTTGGGTAAAGCATATGTTCTCTGAAATAAGTCAGTATGTTGTAGTAATGTTTAATTGTGTGTTATAAAACAGATTTAAGTAACTATCATCAAAACGTTCAAATTATTATGTCAGGGTTGGAACTGTACCCACTGTACTCCTAGACTAGTTTCAATGATCTCTGATCAATGGGTTACTTTGCCATCAAGGGGTTTTATTAAAAGTTAGCTAATTATACCATTTTGAAAACTTTAAAACAGAGCGGGTAAAATGCAATAAGAGCTATTAGTATTTTTTAGTATTAGTATATTTTTAACGGATTCCGATTTTAACAAGTAACGCAATGGTAATTCTCTTATAGTAGAAGGGACACCATTTACAGTACTAGGTACATCATATTATCTATGGTGGTTGCTTAATACTCTAGATATGTTGTTGTTTTGATTGACAGTAAACATTATCCCATTATAATGGAAGAAATGTTGGAATCGTGTAGAGGAATGTGCATGGCACTTTTGAGGTTCATAAATTCTGTTAGTGTTAAACTCATCCATCTATGTCGTAATTAGGTCACTTTGGGTAGCATTTGGCTGAAGCAATACCAGATCAGCTTTGCCCTGGCGATCCTTGTCTTTGCAATGTAAACAACATTGATACTGATGTTGAGTAAATCCTCAGACTTCACCTCCTACAAAGCACTTTTACACATGATATCCTTCATGTGCACTACACTATGTAAATTATTACTCCATGCCCTCCCTCCTCCTAACTCCTCCTCCAACACACACACCATCATTACTACCTCCTTACTTCTGTCGAAGGTGGCATATGTATAATTTACCGCTACTATACTCAAACAGTGGCAACCAGGAACCAAACTGCAGAAACTATTGCCAAGGCTTTTGACAAGGAATGGTGCACCAAGTTTGGTGTCCCTCAGAGGATCCACTATGACCAGGGTAGAAATTTTGGGTCCTCACTTATTCGTTCCCTATGTTTGGTGTACATTGTAACCAAAACCAAAAGTACTCCATATCATCCAGAAAGCAAGGGTCAAGTTGAGAGAATCAATCTTACTCTGCACGATATGTTGCAATCTCTCCCTGTAAAGCACAGAAGGAGATGGTCAGAACATCTACCAGAAGTATTGTATGTGTACAATGCCACTGATCACCCTTCCACAGGATTTTCACCCTTCTATATATATAATGTTTGAAAGGGAACCAAGATTACCAGTTGACTTTTTGCTTAATATTGATGCTCGAAGTGATGACCCGGATTATCAGGAAAGCATGCGGGAGTAGCTGGCCACCAACACACAGACACTGTGAGGTTACTGCACCATAAAGCAGGGAGCGTCTGTGTAGGGAAGTAGAAACGCGGAAGGTACGCTATGACCGTGACGCCGAGGAAAAAACATTGGCTTTGGGTACCAGAGCTTATCTTTGGTCCCACCCACATGGACGTCAGAAGATTCAGGATCAGTAGAGTCCTATTATCTACACGATTGTCGCAAGACCTTTGGGTAATACCAGTTACACGATACAACTAGTATCTACAAGATTGTCGCAGACCTGTGGGTAATAACAGTTGCACGATACAACTAACAGAGAGTTGAAGTAATACGAGAAGTGTCAATCGCAGAGAGTTGAAGCCATGCCCTATCCTCCAGCAGCAGTCAGGGGTCCCTCATATAACAGATGATTGTTCTTCACCAATTAGGCCTGTCATGTACTGAAAGTTTGGCTCGGGATGTAAACTGCATTATGCCGCCATGTTAGGTAGGAATATGTGTATTTTTTTAACTCTTTATTAGGCTAGTACTTAGAGCCAAACTCTCCATATCTCCAATGATATTTTTGTAAGAAAGTCATAATAAAGACCGTTGGAGGTTGCAGAAATCTTGAATGTGTAGACTTTGTTTCTTCAGCAGCAGGTGGTTTGTTTTGCAATCTTTCTTCAGAAACTCAGCAGTACACCCTGTTAATGGTCTCCGATTGTTTTAATGCGTGTGATGCTGTGTTTCACATTGCGCGTCAGTGTTGTACGTATCGTCGTGCGCGGGTAACATTGTTCCATGCGAGTTGCGTTGTGTAGTGTCTCTTATTTTAAATTACCCTTTATTCTATTTGCTTCTGGTTTATTCTAATTAATTTGTCACAAGAACGATTGATGGCGATGGATATGCATCTGTTTTGTAGACTTAAAGCCAAAAATGTCATTTAAGTTGTTTTTCCTTAAACCTCCTTTGATGTCACAAATTACATGATATGAATGATATTGTCTTTGTTGTTAATGTTGGTTTAGTTACAGGCTTGTTCAGATTGTCCATAATGACTGTCAAGAACTGATATTGAATACACTTTGTTTAATGATTTAAGATTTGAACTACGTTGTATGAATTTATGTCTCTGTGAATGTTTAAAATAAGGCTCTGTGAGATTCAAACAACCTTTGAAATATAATCTTTTAAACTACTTCTTTTGACCCATCCGTATCGCCCCGCTCCCTTCCCCCCCAAAAAAAAATGTTTTCCTGGAATACGAATAAGAACTGTTATTGCCATAACAAACTGACCCAGCATGTTCCAGAAATAAACTGGGGCACTGAGATTGTTTACAGACGATGCAACCCATTCCGTTTGAAGCTAACCTCATAGCTTGTTACTACACAATAGGGCAATGAAGGTGTTTTTATTTAGACGATACAGCAAAAACTCTTCGTCTTCAGTGTAGTAACGCTAATACGAGTACTAGTGCTCGGCCGCGCTTCCTCCAAAGCATCGCCACTTGTTCATCTGGAGGTTTCCTGTTCCCCGATCAGGTCTTCGGAGTTTTAATGTTGGGTACTTGCAAGGAAGAACGACTCGTTAAAGCCCACTTGTTTTATTTCAGTAGAAAGGAGGGATCGTAGTCTACTTCCGTGAAGTGTCGCTACATACGGAGCTGTATACTGGCTGGAGTGAAATCGGCGCTGGTGTTCTGCACTAACATGGTCATAATCACCGTGTTTTTTCGTCCTTCGGCCATCAATGAAGGCTAAATGCGTGGGTTATGACATTACTGTCACCCCTAAAAACACAACGGACCGGCATTTATCTTAGATATTTTACTATTTCTGCTAAATAAAACGATACGTTAAACTAGCCATTTCAAAAAAACAACCTCGATAACCCTACGCTTGACCTGCTAATTTGCCCCTAAACAGTATGCCAAATAGCTTGTTACACATCTCAAAGTATTAACAACGATCCAAACATACTGAAATAGAAGGGAAAAAACTTGCAAGCAAAACTATTCAAACTAAACAATTATTAGTTTCGCCTGGCAACCCCATCGTCATTCAAATAGATACTCCAAACGCATTCGTTGTTTTATTTTATTTTTCGAAAAATATCTAATACCCTATCTTGCAATGTTAATGGTAACTATTTCTCACCCCTTATGATTGTAATCATGTCATTCATTACAAAAAAAAAACAATCCTTTTGTGAAAAACTGTTGTGATTTTTACCTCATGCGCTGAATTGAAGCAAAATCACTGAAACATGCTGAAGCCCCGGAACATGCACCTATCACATCCGATAAACAACACACAATGTCGGTCGGCACATAAGTAGAAAACAAATACAACTACAATATTTTTATATATTAAGGGAAGGCACACCATTGATAACTACAAAGTGAAAACTACAATAACTGGTCGATTTTGTTTCGATTAGTATACCATTTTATTTATGCAACATTACACAATGAAGTTATCTACAAGACTGTTTTTCCTTTTTACCTCATATTTGAAAGATAATAAGTAAGACAAATCCGACTCTATTAAAAAAAAAGGTACATTGGATATAAATAATGATGAAAACTATATTAAACTAGGCTAAAGTAAATATTAAAAGAATGCAGATTAGTTATACCAGGAAAGCAAAAGTTATAGTCACTGATGAGTTTTGGTTAACGAACCATTATGTTTATTCAATAATAAATCATAATGAGTGAAAGGAAGTAAAAGCATTGAACTTGGTATATACACCAGATTGTGCAAGAATCGCCTTGAAATAAGGTTTGATCAAAAGTATTTATTTTTTAATCAATATTTCATTAAACTTTATTTCATCAATGAAACATACGAGTTAATGCTTGTCGACGAACAAAATATCTTACAGGATATGACGTCATATAATTCCAGCAGCATTTACATCAGTTATGATTTTATGACAATTAGACATGTTCACTTTCAACTAAAAATAATAAGTCCAAGTAAGTAAACAAAAGAGCATTTGATTTTAAGTATAGTAAAACTAGTTTGAATATCAGATACCAGAGCGGTTATTGTAGTAAATTATTACCCGTTTACTCAGGCCAGTGTGTTTTACATATATGTACGTGTTATAAGAAATCATAAAGTTCTGCGGTCATAATACCAAACAAATTGATACATTTGACAGCTAATTGCAGCAAATCCAGCTGTTTGTCGTAATTGTTTTAACGTAGTTTATATACACTATCAAAACTAGACCGACGATTCACTTTTTGTACCTTTTCTATGGGAATATTCCATAATGTTATTTTACATCTCCTTCTCAATGTTTCATTGCTAACTCTACATAATTATTGGTTGTTTGAAGCACATGATGTGCACCATGGTACACTTTCCTCTCTCCCTGAATTAAAATAAAGTCATTGGTTGGTATTGTCATCATGACAGATTCGTATCAGCTTTATTATCCTATTGTATTACTTTAGCAGTTCTCTCTCGTTGAAATATGATATTATAATACAATGCATTGAAAATGTATGCATGATGACATCACTGACATAGTTGTTGTCAGATTCTTTCACATCATTAAAAAGCACTATCTGTGTTGCCCTAACTAAATATTGGACTTAATAATTTAAGTATATAATGCAGTATTACTTAAGAGATGATCGATCGGTAGAAGAGAATCGAGAACGGATTCACAGAGATCGTTCATGTGAAATTATCAAAGTAATAATTGAAAACTAATTACGTTGAAAATCCAAGATATGTCTGTACCTATCAAACGTTAAACTTGTCAATATTTAGTCATCGATTAGAATGGTAGCTTCTTTCAACATGCGGACAATATCGATATTATCATTAGGCAATGCTGTAACATGTTTCACACGTATTCATCGTACACGATAAACAATTCACTATCGAATGTAATGTTGATTAATTTAATTAAAGTACACCATACATAATTTCGGGATATTCATCAAAACGTAATGAAAATGCATACGACAAACCATAATAGTACAAGTAGAAAAAAATATTAACATGACATAGCATATCGATTGAGATCATACCTTGTATGATGGCATTTTGGTCAACTCGCCTCAAAACCACTCCGTGGAATTATATACATGGTATCGATATCTACCTGTTACGGTTATATATGTCATAATGATTTCAGTAAAGGCTCATGAAATGAAAAGATTGGCGTGAATAAAATGTACGATTTATCTTTCAAAAATAAAAATGAAAAGCAACAAGAAAGCCAAAATGAATAAATAGACTGTTTAAAGGTCTACGGAAACCTATGTACAACATTGTCCTAAACACTTCAAATGTATTCATCTTGGAAACAAAAAGAGCTTTACGAAAAATGTTAACATATTTTTATTGAGATTGGCACACACGCAACACACGTACTGAATATGGGGAAACTTGTCTAGTTGTCCGTAGGCCTTTAAAGAAGAATAAAATGTAAGGTGATAATAAACTTACCAGTTAAACAGGATACATAGAAAGTCAAAACCGCATGATCATTACAGGAAAATCGGTTATTAATGTTTCCAAAATTATCATGGGGCGGGAAACTACGGGAAATGAAGCACTAGAACTATGATAGTTGCAATATGTAATCTTCAGAAAAAATGTTCACAGATAAGTAAAAATGTAAAAGCTCTTTCATAGCACATACAAATTATCAACCCAAGAATCTTTACTTAACTTATCTGGATGTATCAGACTGTATATTTTACAATTTAGTAGTTTTAATCTTAAAGACAAGATAATAAGAAATTGTGTTGACTAAGCCCATTACTTCAAAGTATTGTTTATACCACGTGATAGTCTAATCATTTAATTTATTTCGTTTATACATGCTTACAATAAAGATGTAGAATATTATAAACAGGAAACTAGACTAACAAAGGAAATATATTCGAGCTAGCGACCATAGGAAAAATAACAAAAGTGAAAATGAAGTAGGGAAAAATAAAAAGAAAGAAAGAAAGATAAAAGAAGTGTTCAGTCGGTGTACACGAGAGCATCATTCTCTAGACTTGGGAATGGTATCCGTACCCATTGCTGCGAGGGTAGATATGTCGTTTCACCTGCTAAATCCATACATATAACGTAGAATTGTACTTGTTTAGACACAATTGATTTCCATGATCATTATGGCAATCACTATTACCTTTGCAAAGCGATATTTCTGGTTTCATTCTTTCATCAACCATGTACCCAAGTATCAAGAGTTTTACGATCAAGTTAACGATCGCTCCAGATGCATATTCATTGACACTCTTGATTACATCATCAGAGATAATTATACATCAAGTATCGGTACCCGGATGTTATGCAATCGTAATTATGATTTTGCTATAACATCTCAGTTGGTTTATTCACTTTTTCTCAGAAGCTACTCTCGCCTTCTGCCAATTGGTATATCTGCAGAGAAATAACAATAATATCATTTCAAACTGATGAAACACCTTTAAAAGAAAAACAAGGTACATTTCAGTTAAGATATTATAAAATTGCTTCAAAGAGACTTCCTTTAAAGAAATTAATTGTACTCTTGTTTTTCCCCGATGTTTTGAAATCAAATGTGATTTGCGCAAAATTGTTTTTTGTCGTCACAGAATAAAAACAAAGGCAATTAAAACGCTCACATCCCTTTTAATTCCTTCCATCTTGCCCTCGTCTTTCTCCTCACCAGAAACAAATACACAACAAAAACAAATTTCCGCAACAAAACCCACCGAAACACCAACAAACAAACAATCGACAAAACTGTTTAATGATATCGAGCTAAACAATATACCACGGAATATTCTTAATATCACGCAGTGTAGTTTATGGTTACTAATGGTGTCAGAAAAAAATAA
The DNA here is from genome assembly GCA_020650975.1 of Apostichopus californicus. NCBI lineage: Eukaryota > Metazoa > Echinodermata > Holothuroidea > Aspidochirotida > Stichopodidae > Apostichopus > Apostichopus californicus. The sequence continues at coordinate 19,619 of JAIPMN010145173.1, forward strand.
AACAGAGTCATACAGTTTTTTTATCCTTAACTTTTAAACGTCAATATATCCTCAATTGAGCCAGCGCTATTAATGTTCCGGGATTGTTTATTTTATAATCCCAAACATGAAGTCACGTTCTTTCTTCTGTTGTAACCAGATAACAATATGTATCATGATTATTTTAAATATAAGTTTAACACATTTTAATTATCATAAAACGACACATGATATCATCATGGGTATAAAAATGCACTTACCCCCAGTCTGTCCGGAAATCTCTCACCTGAATAAAAGATGCATTTGACGCATTTAATTACTGATTATTTTCATGTTAATTCCATTGTTATTTCATTTTGTTTTTACGTTAATATTAAAGAATATCGCACTGATAAAAACAAATTACGGGAATCGTATATTCGTTAAATCAATAATAAACAATTTGTATTACTTTGTGTATTAAACTTAAAGTTAGAAATGTTGTTGATAAATAGTCACATCCTTTTATTAATAAGGATAAAGTGTGCAGTCGCAGTAGTTGTACAACTTACATATATATTAAATCATAATATATGTACGCCCCCCCCCCGCCCCTCCCCAGTGTCGATACTGCGAAAAACAAATAAAATATTCAATTTAAAATACGATGTTCAATTCAATTGAAACTATTACTTGGAATGTGTTTTTGTAAACAAGAGCATCATGTGCCTTTGCTAACAATCTATTTCAGTGCGAATTATTGTTCATAATGATCTGTGTAGGGGTTCGTGTCTGTGTGTAGTAAGGGGCTTGGTGGGAACAGTCAAGATATATCTGCCTTCTTCGTCATTAGAATGATACTCAAAATCGGAACCAAAATACAGACAACAAAAAGATGTTTGTATAACCAGGACAGGGAAAAATTAATATGAAATCCACTTTATGGCGTATGCTTGACGCTTCTATGACCGCTGGTTGGAGTAAGGGATGGCTTTGGCAGGTTTTGAAGCTCTTTGTTACACACGCCAGTAAGCTGCTTTTCAGTTAGTGTTTATCTATGTCGGGTGTGTTTTTAATTTATTTATCGTATAAAAGCACCCATTATATGAGTTGAGCAGCTTTGGACACAACCCTCTATTAATTTATTGTAGCTCCATCTTCACAACACTTGGACCTTTTATGTTTTCACATCAAGCTTTATGCGTAAATTTTGCGGTATATTATACTTGTATTCATATAACCATACCGTACAACCGCTATTGTTGTGATTATTTAATATGTCTGGTATAGTGCAATGTTTAACGGGCAGCATTTGTCGTAAAAAAGGGAAGAAAAACCATTGTTGCAAGTTGGTTTATTGACCGGTCCATTTAATCTGTGGTAGGTTTTTTTTTACCAATGGTATTTCATAATATTAATGACGATGACGACTACGACGATGATGATAAAGTTTTGTGTCTGATGTAGAATGTCGTAAATTGATGACAAGCCCCCACATCTTTAAAATGTAATATTTCCCCGACAACTGTCAGTGGTGCGATGCCATCCCCATAGTGACGCTCCTGGAGATACAGTTAAAATAACACTCAAATATCAAGAGCAACAACAAAACTAACAAAAATAATTAGAATTACATAAGTATTGATGTTATACTGATAAATATTAATGAATGAAGAAAGATGTCTAATTTCATGAGGCAAGAACGTTTTTTTACGTTCCAATACCTAGTTTTGTTTTAATATTTAAAATGTTCAGTGCTTTATGAAGACAATATTCACCGAAAAGGAAATCGTGCAAATGTGTTAATGACAGAAGACCCTTCAATAGTTGATATTGACTATGAATTGTATTTAAAGTTTCAAAAAGATTTAAAGGAATTAAAGACTCGTGTATAAAGAAACGTCTGTGGCCGGTAATCTGACCTAAATCGAACGAGGTGTAACAGCACTGTTAGATACCACTATCGATCCCCGTTAATACAATAATGTATACAACAGTACCAGTTGCAGAACGCATAACATAACTAAATACTGTATTGCAACTAGCAGCCTACTGGGCGTGTTATATCGCATATCACAGTTTTATTGAACAAAATTGTTGAAGGTTTCTGCAATTGCACGTCAGATGATCTCTACCGTACCTATCCTGACGTTATATTTATACACCGAGCGAATTAATACTTGGTTAGTACTACAAGTTTACAGCGTAATTACACACATAGCTTGCTAGTTCGTAATTAGGCACTAGTGTACAGTCAATACACACATTTACGGTTAATACCAACGACACCGTGTACATAGCATCGATGGACATCCCAGGGCCAGCTAAAGACAACAAGGTGTCACGTTTCATTACTGTCTACATAATTGTGTAGCGACAACAAAAAAAACTTCACTTGCATGCAATGGGAAGTTAACTTTTTGTAGAGGGCGGTTTGGGCGAGTCCTCTTACCCTTTAGATCTTATAAATGGATCGAATAATTTTATAACATCAATTGAAGGTTGTAAAAGCTGTATGCTTCGAAATTAGGTAGGGGCCTTAACCATGGGAATAGCGGCGAATAAATGATTGTATTGAAAAAAAGGGGGTGGGTGCTGCCATGGTAATGAAGCCAACGCCCCTGGCCCTTTGTCAGAAAAAAATATATATTTAGAAGTGAAATGGTGCATCTAATGTATATGTATGCATTACGCTAGGTTTATATAAGCATCCTTAAATACATGACAGTTTTTGAAGAAAATGTCAAATCAAGCCAAAATTCCAACTGATTTAGATTGGAAATAAAACTTTATAGCCGAACCAGTGACGAATTATGGATTTTGTTTTAAAAAGGAGCGACCGTTCAGGGGTAGGCCTAATTGATACCAACTCTCATGTTGGGGGCTTGTAACCCCTCCTCCGGAACAAGTAAACATTACGTCGGGTGATGCATTCCGAACCATAATTACACTACAAGTTGTGTCTATATAAGTAGTTCTAAATTCAAGTTTGTGACATTATAAATTCGACTTTCTCGGACTGTCTTAGGTAGCACCTGAATCTATTAGGGATGGCCGGAGGGAAATTGAAGGGTTTCATAAAAGCTAGAGAGGTGTCATGGGCTTATTAAGGCCGAGTTCCATCTGGCGGGTCGTCTTCGAAATTAAAAGTCAAATGGTGCATTCCAAGGTATATTTGCACTATAAATATAGTCATTAAAAGTAATTGCATACAGAAGGTTTTGCTAATAAATATGTTGTAGAAGATGAAAAGCCCAGGGCGTGAGGGCATGGTTTACTCTCGTAGTAGAGTTCTAATACTTCCCCAGCAGTAGCAATTTCAGTATAGTGCATTATTATAACACTTGGTATTTGACATCTCAAAAAACACTTGCAATCATCGCTTATCATGAATATTGCGCTGAGCCATCACAGCATCAGTAATCCCCACGTCCCGTCCTCTGTTCCAGGTTGGCTTTATTCAACTTAGACCAACACACACACGGATAGGAGCTCAGACAAACGGGATGTTATCATGCTTAATATATGTTATTGACCACCATGCAAAAGCGCCCTATAAAATATGTGACAAAAGCAATAACACGAATAGCTACGATGATCATTTTCAATGTTATTGACTATATCATATTATTACTTTATCAACAACGTACATTCACATAGTATGTCAATGTCAGTTTTCAATTGAGTATTCATTTCACATATCTTCATGTTTTATTGATTCACATTTTCAAGCCATCAATGTATCTACGAGACATATAAACGAACATAGCTAGTTCCCATGAACATCATTTGTCTTCCGGAAATGAATGAATGATTTATTGTTTCTTCGCAAAGTATAGTTGTTTGTTCGTATGTTGTAGATTAATTGTTTGTTCTTTATTTCCTGTTATTAATTCACACATTCCTACTTTGATTAATGAAAGACTATTTTCTATCAATTACTTGTATCGTTTCTCGTACGTTTAAGTCTGATAACAGCAGACGCTGATCAATTACCACATATAGCTACAGATAATGCAAGTACAATCGTTCGTGTTACGCATGCGTATACCTAACAAAACATTTCCTATCATGGTATTATATGAAATCGAAGAAGCTTTAAAGTCGAACACCGTTAGGTTTCTGACGCATCTTAATATAGAAGATACGTTGGTACCTCGTTCTTAATTTTAACTGTATTTGAAAATGCCAGATTGATAATATAGAAGTCCCCATTACACCGATCCTTCTCATATAGTCACTGTACGCGTGCTGAAATCAATTTCTCCAGACTGTTTTACATGATAGCCATCTATTTACATTATAGGGTCCAGTAAGATCAAACCACCGATTACGAGTTCCTATTTCCTAATTCCCATGTTCCTACTAATAGAAGACTGTTTTCTATCACTTACTTTTATCGTTTCTCTTAAGTTTATGTCTGATATCAGCAGACTGAACAATTTATCACAGATTGCTACATCAAATGCAAGTACAATCGTTCATGTTACGCATGCGTAGACTTAGCAAAACCTTTCCTATCTAGATATTATATGAAAACGAAGAAGTTTTAACGTCGAATACCGTTAGGTTTCTCACGCATCTTTTTATAGAAAATATGTTGGTACCTCGTCCTTAATATTTAACAGTATTTGCAAATGCCAGAATGATGATATAGAACTTCCAACAACACTGATCCTTCTGATCATGTGACTGTACGCGCACTGAAATACATGTTTCCATACTTTATATTAGATAGCCATCTATTTACATATTATGGTCCAATAAAATCAAACCTGTTATTGAGTATAATACAATACCCATCAACCTACCTTATTATTATACTCTGTATCTGTTATCTCCTGCCTAGTACCAAAGCGCTGTAGTAAAAAGTAAGAGAAACAATTAATACATTACAACAAAACTAGCAAAAGTAATTATGTTATACTGATAAATATTAATGAATGAAGAAAGGTGTCTAATTTCATGAGGCAAGAACGTTTTGTTATGTTCCAATACCTATCTTTTTTTAATATTTGAAATGTTCGGTGCTTTATGAAGACAATATTAACCGAAAAGGAAATCGTGTAAATGTGTTAATTACAGAAGACCTTCAATAATTGATGTTGAATATGAATTGTATTTAAAGCTTCAAAAAGCTTTAAAGGGATTAAAGACTCGTGCACAAAGAAATGTCTGTAGCCGGTAATCTGACCTAAATCAAGCGAAGTGTAACAGCACTGTTAGATACCACCATCGATCCCCGTCAATACAACAGTGTATACAGCAGTACTAGTTGCAGAACGCATAACAAAACTCAAATACTGTATAGCAACTAGTAGCATACTGGGCGTGTTATATCGCATATCGCAGTTTAATTGAACAAAGTGGTAGAATGTTTCTGCAATTGCACGTCAGATGATCTCTATCGTACCTATCCTGACTTTCTATTTATACACCGAGCGAATTCATACTTGCGTAGTACTGCAAGCTTACAGCGTATTACACACAATGACATTGCTTGCTAGATCGTAATTATGCATTCAATACATACAGCTACGATCAATACACACAACACAGTATACATATCATCGATGGACATCTCAGGTCCAGCTAAAGACAACAAGGTGTCACGTTTCATTAATGTCTGAATAATTGTGTAGCGCAAAAAAAAAAAACTTCACTTGCATGCAACGGGAAGTTAACTTTTTTTAGAGAGCGGTTTAGGCGAGTCTATCTTATAAATTGATTGAATAATTTGATAACATTAACTGAAGGTTGTAAAAGCTGTATGCTTCGGAATTTAGTTATGGACCTTAACCATGGGAATAAAGGCGAATAAATGATTGTATACATTGAAAAAGGGGGGTGGCTGCCATGGTAATGAAGCCAACGTCCGTGGCCCGTTGTCAGAAACAAAAATTATATTTAGAAGTGAAATGGTACATCTAATGTGTTTTTATGCATCACGCATTATGCATTATGTGAGCATCCTTAAACACATGACAGATTTTAAAGAAAATGATAAATCAAGCCAAAATTCCAACTGATTTAGAATGGAAATGAAACTTTATAGCAAAACCAAGGACGAAATATGGATTTTGGTTTAAAAAGGAGCGACCGATCAAGGGTAGGCTTAATTGATACCGACTCTCATGTTTAGGACTTAGGACCCCTACTCCGGAACAAGTAAACATTACGTCGGGTGATGCATTTCGAACCATATTTACACTATAAATTGTGTCTATATAAGTAGCTCTAAATTCAATATTGTGACGTTAAAAATTCAACTTTCTCGGACTGACTTAGATAGCACCTGAATCTATTAGGGATGACCGGATGGAAATTGAAGGGTTTCATAAAAGTAAAGGAGATATCATGGGTTTATTATACCCGAGTTCCATCTGGTGGTCGTCTTTGAAATTAAAAGTCAAATGGTGCATTCCAAGGCATATTTGCACTATAAATATGTTGATTATAAGTAATTGTATACAAAAGGTTGTACTTATAAATATTTTGTAGGAGATGAAAAGCCCAGGGCGTAAGGGCGTGGTTTATCTACGAAGTATAGTTCTAATACTTCCCCAGCAGTAGCAATTTCAGCATAGTGCATTATTATAACACTTGGTATATGACATCTCATAAACAATTGCGATCATCGCTTATCATAAATATCGCGCTGAACCAACACAGCATCAGTGACCTTCACGTCCCGTCCTCTGTTCCAAGTGAGAGCTTTAATCAACATAGACCAACTTACACACACGGATAGGAGCTCATACAAACGGGATGTAATAATGCTTATTATATGTTATTGACCATCATGCAAAAGCGCCCTCTAAAATACGTGACAAAGCAATAACACGACGATCAAACGACGATCATTTTCAATATTATTGACGATTACATATCATTAGTTTATCAACAAAGTAGATTCAGCTGTCAGCTGTCAGCTGTCAATTGTGTAGTCATTTCATATATCTTCATGTTTTATTGATTCAAATTGTCAAGCCATCAATGTTTCTACGAGACTAATAAACGAACATAACTAGTTGTAAACCAGTTACCATCAACATAATTTTTCTTCAGGAAATGAATGAATGAATGATTTATTGTTTCTTCGCAAAGTATAGTTGTTTGTTCGTATTTTCTAGATTAGTTGTTTGTTCTTTATTTTCTGTTGTTAATTCCCACGTTTCCACTTTGATTAATGAATGACTATTTTCTATCACTTACTTTTATCGTTTTTCTTAAGTTTTTCTCCGATATCAGCAGACTGTGACCAATTTACCATAAAATGCAGATAGAATCGTCCATCTAACGCATGCGTAGACTTAACAAAACCTTTCCTATCATGGTAGTATATGAAAACGAAGGACTTTTAAAGTCGAACACTGTTAGGTGTTTTACGCATCTTTATATAGAAAATATATTGGTACCTCGTCCTTATGTTCTAACATTATTTGCAAATGCCAGAATGATGATATAGAAGTCCCAACTACACCGATCCTTCTAAAATGTGACTGTACGCGCACTGAAATAAATGTCTCCATACTTTTTTGTATATGATAGCTATCTATTTACATTCAAGGTACCAGTAAGATCAAACCACTGATTGAGTGTCATACAATACCAGTCAACCTACCGTATCATTATAATCTGTATCTGTTAACTCCTTTCTAGTATCAATGTCCTGTAGTGAAAAGCAAGAGAAACAATGATCAGACCAATTAATATATGACGTCATAAACATCGAGACAGTGGTAAGTCAACTAAGGAAATATTTAGTGTCATTAAAAAGAAAATTCGACGAGGATAAAACAAAAAAAGATAAACAGAAGTCGTTAAACATTCAGTTTGTCTTTGATATGAGGTGATCAGCATGAAATACATCTTTGATAAAAACAAATATTTTCAGTGAAGATTTATTCCTAAAGAACGATTATAGCGGCTTTGAATCAATGCGCATGTGTCCATTTGCCTTATTTGTTTTAATTGTATAAATGTATGGATATTTTAACATGAACCATGATTTTTTAACATTTAACATTTTGAACATGAAACCTTTTGGTATACCTGGGTGTTTGTGATCGATAGTGTATTTTATACATTATTTATATTGGCTATCACAATGACGATGATTTGCTTTATTGCATAGTGACATGTTTCTATTCAATTACATATATTGTCATGGGCCTTTCCTACTATCAATTCCTTACACTAGTTTTCCTTTCTTATCACTACTACCTCGCCATAGCTTCATAGAAATTCTGCATTTTTTAGCAGTAGACCAAATATGCCAGTTTTGTCTGGGGACGTGTTTAAAAAACAAGTTTTAAATAACTTAAGTTTTATTTTTTACTGAGCAATGCCACAAATCACATGCATTTAAACTTCAAATAGAAATGAAGTGCTGTCCACGTGGTACATTTTTATATCATCTTAATCCGTAAGGTTGGTGTTATGAACTCAGATTTATGATTATGTAGGAATTATCAGTAGAGAAAAATAATTTGAAAGTCCCAGACCCACGTGATTGTTGGTAATAATCCCAAAATTACGTGAATCTTGATAATACCGTTTGGTAATATTACAGGTTTACATCCGTTGCGGTGGGCGGATAAGACCGCGATGAGGGGGGGGGGGAATCATATTTTTTAGAGTTAATTATTTATAGCATCTCCCTTCCTTATCTTCTCATCACCCCCACCCCACCCCTCCCCTCAGCGCTCATCGTAAATATTTTATAGCAGAGAGACGTGTATTACTTTACCTTTAATTACCAATCTTCTTTAGTTTAAGTTAGGACAAGATTTAAAAACGGGGATCTTGACCATATATTAAAATACAATGACTCAAATGATCACCAAAAATAAAATAAAAAGAGTGTACTCTAGAAGATTGTCATAGCAAACAATATACATTGCAGTGAAGTATAAATATATTACTACGGTACACATCATAATCCTCAATGTTATATCTATTTTTTTTATCAGCTGACATTGATAGTTCATTTAACTTTAATACTGCATCGATGAAGGAAGAAATAAACCACTTCATACTCACCATCCATCGACCAGATTGAAGGTTCAGGGTATTAAATTGAAAGAAATCAGATTTCCATGAAACTGAAATTAAGATAAATGACGTACGAAATAACATTGAATAAAATTAAAGTTCGCTAAATCCAGATAACTTATTCATCCGAAAAAGGTAGGTCGGGTATAGTTCGTTGTGTACTCAGCTTTAATATATGAATGTGGAGTGTAGTGTAGTGAAGTATTATTCTAAAGATGCCAAAGTGCTACACAAGAATCAGTTAATTGCATATTTTACATATTAGTTACCTTTATGTGTACTAAATTTACATTTAATATTGTATTGTTTATTATACGAGGCCTCACTAAATATAGAAATATCCACAAATTGTGTATCATAAAGTCGGAATATGTCATACCTTACAAGATCAGTTATTGAATATTTACTGTGGAGGTAATCTCACGAGTGTTTACAGTTGTCTACAATACAAATTATTCTGCAGTTATATTGTTGTACCATTGGAATGCTAAAAAAAAAAGAACACGAAGCTAATAAGATATTCGATGCAAGTATTGAGAATGGAGTGAACAACTTAAAAGAAAACAGAACAAATCCATTGGATTTAAAGAAGCAAGAGCTAGAGCGCCCTCTCCATCTGTCCTTTATTGAGCTCAATCGATATATCTTCGCTATCTTTCCTTGGCTGATTTACGGAGGGACATTTGTTCCAAAACTATCTAAATTGATAGCGTTATGTTCAATGTGACATCGGCATATCGTAAACGAAATCGCCATGTTTAAAATTAAATCCACATGTCCAAACCCAAACAATGGTACTGAATGTTGCTTTTGATACGATGATTTTTTTTTCTGATAGATTGATTTCGTTTTCGTTACCGCGATCTCAAGTTGGACATGACGATTTGATTTTGGATAGCCTTGTTTTGACACACATGTTACTCTGTACTAATTACTTTACTAAATGATACATAACATGTTGTATTCATATATTTTGTTTGACTTTATGTTATTGTAAGTCTATATCTGTATGAGTGGGAATGGGTATGGTGTTAAGTAGAGACCGGCGACTTCTTCGGGTGACCAGTTCCGCATAAATCTACCAACAAATTATTATGTAATAAACACGAATTTCAAGAAACAACTCTCATTAAAGAAACCACGATGTTTCTTATGACAATTTTTGCAAAGAATCTCTAAAGCTATATATTTTCACTGAGCTATTTTTTTTAATATCGATCATAACTGAACTAACGAGCCCCCTCCCCTTCCCCACCCCTCCCTCTTTCTCCCTTAAAAATACCAGACTCGATATAAATCGCAAGGAAACCAAACAATGCATGATTCGATCCCTGACATAAAATTACACGTCAAAGCTACCCAACGTCTAGTACCAGCAGATTGAAGTTGATGAGAAAGTTAAAGGATTGGTATAGCCTGGAATACGTTATGCACAATTACGTCATTAGTATGTGGTGAGAACATAGCATGAGACATTTTTATCGGTTGTCTCCTTCCAATATCTGTATTTTGTTGTTTCTTACAAATCCACGAAGCCTTTCTGCAAGAAATTAGTCAATCTCTCTTAAAATTAAATCATTACACAAAGCTAATTTTCAGGTTCAACAGAGTACTGGAAGGAGGTGAGGCAGCAATGAAGTACGATATGAATAGTACTTGCGTGCTTCTTCCCCCTCCCCCTCCATCCCATTTATACCAGACTGAGACGTATAAAGTGATTCATCGGTTCAACAACTATAAACAGCTACCCTATACCGAGCTACGGGGACTTTTTGAACCATCGTGAAAGGATGGTGTATTTTAAACGCAGTAAACAAAGACTATGTACTGAACCGCAAACTGCCAAAATGAACCAACGTCAGTTGTACTCGATCTGTACAACTATTCCAGTAACCTTAATAAAATTGCGGCTATTCGAATCCCAAACGGATTCTCGTCTAACCGCGTTACACGATAATACCTGTTGAACTCAGCCATTTCATGGGAGCCGGAGTACGTACAATCTCGCTAACAAGGATAACGGTTGGGGTATAACGTTTGCTCACGAAGTAAACAACATAAACAAGTACCTACGCGCACTGATACGACACTTCAGGAGTGATCAAATTTGCAACAACATTGGGAAGGCTTATTCGATCTTACCATGGTATTATATATTTGGATTCACCTATTTATACAATTTACAATATATTTAATTCGAGTCGATATCTAGTTGCATATTTAGGCTCATTTTAAACTAGTTATTGATGGATACTTCGTGCCAAATTTCTGAACTGCAGCTTGATACTGATTGAACCCAGGGATTTTACCCTTACAGAGTCCAGGGTTTAACATGGACCTCCAAATTAACTCTAAGGTTAAATATACTACGAATCAATTATGGCCAGGAACACACCAATCATCTTCATTTCACAATTTTAAGCGTGTATGTAGCATGTGTAATCTATTAGAATTGCTTATTTTGTATCATCTGGTTGTGATTTGGATATAAACATATTTATGGTTTGTGTTGTCTTATTCATTATATATGGTAAGTTGCTGCTTTGCCAATGAAATTATGTATAACATTGTAATGCAATATGAGAGACAATGTAAGGCAATGTGAGGTGTTTTTGTTTCACGCATATTTCAGAAAACCATCAAAGGATTATTTTCCATTTTATAATCTAATTGTTTTGTGATGGAAACCTACAAAAGAATGATGTGTACGTTCAAAGGAAAATGTCAACCTGTGATGAAAGCAAAGAATGATTGAATACATCATTGGTCAATTTGTATGAAAAACTACAGTAATTTAAACATTGAATGCGACTGAATGTTTTAGTTGTACAGTAGACTGTCGATTTTGTTAGAAAGAAAACTCATTAGTAACAAGAAAGATATACATATTTCACAATAATATAATACATTGGGTGACAAGAAGCCTTATTAGTAAAAATATGTACTTTTTGTGTGAAATTGAAAGTAGTTCTTATAAATGTCATCTATAGTATCTATATAGTCTTCATTGTTAACCACTGTCAATGAGTTGCATCAGGAAACAAGTGGAAATATATTTTTTGAAAGAAAAGAAAATCAACTAAAATAAAGTAGACTTTGTAAAGCAGGAGGACCACTGGCATTTGCGCTGTCAGATGCTGTGCAGAGCGACATTTAAACAAATGGTACGTGCAGAGGAGGTGCCTTTTGTAAAACTTGCGAACATTTTGTAGTTATTATAACCGCTGGCACAGTGAAAACGTCACGATGCGTGTATTTGAAAATTACCGGCGATAAATTTCTCATTGACACGCTACCGTTTCCAAAACATTACTTTACTTTAGTTTTCACTTCTTTTAAATATCTAACCCTACTGTTCCGATTAATTTATTTACCAATTTTACGATCATAGATTAGATTTGCTGCTTAAAAAGGGTAATATCATATTTGTGATACTTTATTAATGAATTAGTTTCTATACAAAGAGGGATACAGAGGGTTACTGGATAAGATCTTTGTCATAAAAATACTAAATAAAAAATACTAAATAAGATATCAGAATATAGGGATCGGAGGGAAAGGAGTGTGTAGTGTATAGTGACGTGTAAGAAGTAATTCAGTAGTCTTCTTCAGGTGAATATGTTCAGGTCTGTATTGTTTGTATTACTGGAAAACCAGATTCATTATATATTTGTCTTCAGTGATATTCCCTTTGTATAGAACAGACAAAAGGAGATCAGGACCTTGGCGGCATGATTGGCTTCTGACAATTACCATTGGTAATATTTGCTAACGACTATGGATATCTCGTATGCCCCGAAATATATACTTAAGTGAATGTACATATTAACACTTAACTATCAGATCATGGAGTTAATGTATAAACATGATGATACTGATCAACCAACATATGTTACGTGAGCTTTTATATACTTTACCTTTCACATTCCTTGACTTTAATAGTGACGGAATAGACTCAGCAGGGATAGACTGGGGTAACAGACAATGGTAGAACCTACGAAATAAAGAAGAAAATAATCCGGTCAATTATGTGGTTGTGAAATTAAATGAAATAATTCTCATCAGCTAGTTGCAACAAACTCTCAAGTTTAACACAAGAAATAATTGTTTCCTAAACGTGCTACATCACTGTGAAACCGAAACTATATGGTCGTGTGAGCGCTTCACTCATTAAATTAACTTCAGATATTTTTTGCTCCGTTCGAGAAATCAACCAACACCACTGCTGTCCATTATCTGAACTAGTCAAGCGTCATTTAAATGACTGAAAAAAAAAGTTCGATAAGAAAGGAGATCGATGGACAAATATTTAAGATACAAAAATGAGCAAAATATAGAAATATGTAGACATTTTATAAACTAACACTTCTCAATTTTCACATTCAAATTCAATCGGTTGAAACATACAAGGTGGTCAGTCATAAAGTCATGAAAATACCTGCTCGGTTTGGTTCCTTATTGTTATACTACGTTTGTTCCAAACTAAATTTAAAGTTTACCCTATGTGGTTTCATGGCATGGTTGATATACATTGCGTTAAATAAATTGTATTATGATCGAGAACAAGAGGCGGTGTACATATTTCTCTTTAGTTTCATCAGGTACGATGGTACATAATTCATTTCCTTTTATTTTATCGAGATATTCCGTTTTGAATGGATTTTCTTCATGCTGATGATATTACTGATTCAAATGCAAACAAAAATTATATATATA